>JAAAKB020262494.1:0-10014 GCA_010014835.2 Apostichopus leukothele
ATTTAAATAACTGACCCCCCCCCCCCCCATAGTCACCTTTTACCCTCCCCCCGAGGAGCCACTACCAATCATGTTGTAAATTGCCCCTCTATATGTCGTCTCCCTCGTTTACCATGCTGTAAACACACTACCAAGAAAATCGCATTCATTTAAGTCTTGACTGTATATTACATGCCAGGATTGGTTATCAACAGAGTTTGCTACTGTTGGGGAAATCATGTCGGCGGATATGTGGAGTGTTGCCACTGTTACTACAAGTTTCCTGTTTTCACGTTATCTTTCGTCAACTGTTTGTGAATTGGTATCTCAAATTACAAAACATGGACAGAAAGTTGTAACGGGCTTCCTGTATTCGAAACTGCCTCGTTGAATAAATAAGCAGGAACTTATTTCGGCGGCGACGGTACATAATAAACCGACAAACCTTAGTGACCGTATCACCGGAAACTGTTAAATAGTCTCACAGAAATATTCTTAAAGCAACTTTGAAGACTTATAATAATTCATTGACAGGCTGCATGCATGTAAGGGTTACAAAAATACTTAACAAACGGAATTGCATGTGTTTTCATGGCCGTATGATTCTTCCATTCGTCTAAAAACGAACTCAATCTTGTTTTTCTGTTTAGCCGTCTGCATGTACTGTACTAATAGTGTTACAGTCGGTATACTCAATTTGCGGTCGCTTACAGCTTTGAAAGAGACCGTTCTTATATTGTATTTTAACCAGTAACACCGAGAACCAAGATAACCGACACAAAGTTGGGTCTGTGTATTAAGTGTTATACTTCCAATGAAACTGATAAAATGATCCAATAAACAAGTTACTATACCCTGCGAAGGGGGGGGGGGGGGGGGGGGGGTTGAAGGGGGGGGAATGGGGGGGGGGTGTGTGTAAGACGGGGCACTGATACAATTTAATGATGGATACAATATTTGTGTCCTGTGAAATTTGAAGGTATAACCGTAACAGCGATACAGCTTTATCCGTGCGGTGCAACAAAACCAAAGAGAGCGTAACCAGTCAACACGCTATAAAGTATGCCATAGTGTAGTCTATATGAATAATTACATATTATAAAGCAAATTTCTGGCTTCGAACTATGTTCGTATAGACAGTGCCATCAACACGGTACTGTATACCTGCACCATCTTTACAAATAAATTACTGGGAACCAGACTGTATTATCAGTATTAGCGGATGATGGGTGGTCCGATGATCTCTCTCTGTAATAAATAATATTGTTTGTAGTGTGCATGCATATTTCCTTTTGTGTCTGTGTGTTTTCTGCTCTCATCTCCCTCTTTGTCTTCCTCCCCATCTCATTTTCGCCTCCTCTTTTGTCTTACTGTATATACTCTTCTCTCTTTTTGCATCTATATTGTCTTATTCTTTCAAATTTTTCTTGTAACTATAATTTTCTATGATCACTATAACTGCGATAATAATTGCCTCTTGGCCATATATGCTTCCAGTATATTGATGTTATATTTAGACCACTTGAATTGGTATATTGTATTACTCTCGTACACGAACACATGAGAACTTGAGTTGAATTTAAACAAAGATAAGAACTCAGGTTGTAACTTGCCAGGTTCATATATCTTAAATATCACGCGGTGACGATAGCCCAATCGTCTCAGTATGTGGTATGGTACTTTATGGTACTTTATCGCTTATATAGTTATCGCGTTCATTTTCCCCCCTTTTTGAGCAGGCTTCCAGCGTAATCTACAAGCCGAAGCTGCAATCGAATATGCAGGGCTTGGTTATAAGGGGGCATGAATATCCATTCATCCTCCTCATCCAAGGCTATGAATATGTTAATGAACCTTAGGGACGGAAAGCAGTGCTTAACAACAGAGCACCCAAAGAAATACACAAACAGAAACAAAAATATAGATATATTTGTGAAGATTCTTGCAGTACGTAGTAATGACGTAATTTTGAAGTTGATGGTATATATTATTGAGAAACCATTGTCGCTGATATATGTTCTTCTTGTGTGGTTTCGCTCAAAGGCTTTCAATGCGTAAAATGTTCCCCTGATCTTCTAAACTAGTATTTCTTTTGATGGGATTAACTTGGAAGGGAAAATTCCATCCTTCTGAATAACTATAGAACAGTAAACATGTTTCGTGAAATTTGGTTAACGCGTTAAAGCTAGGCCTGCAGGGTCCTATCGTATAGACTTAATATGCATGCATGCAGTGCACCTTAAAACATGGCCGCGGGTTGGATATACTCGTGTACTAGGTGACTACTAACTGAAAGGGTTAGCAGGATAATGCGTTTCAAGTATTTAAGCTCTATATTCTACTATGGCTAAGGGGACGTCTTAGTCCTTTAGCCAACATACTCGGGAAATTTGTGCCGCCACTTTTCGACTCGCATTATAAAACAAGCTGGGTGAATCTCCCAGTTTTTTTTTTTCAGATCGCCCGACTGTTACACCTAAATACCAGATCCTATTCAAGTTCACTGAGAGATTAAGGTATAGTGTCTCTTACTCAGACTATCAAATTCCCTACCAAACGGGCAATTGACTACGTAAAAAAGAGTTTCGAAAACACCTCCAGGCCAAGAAGGCTATTCTTTTGTATACTTCGTAATTAGCTCCCGGGGAAGAGTCTTTCGAGAACAATAGACTTGTTTCCAGCCAAGAAATTGATTGGCATGTCCTATAAACTGCAAGAAAGGAGCCCCCGTGAAGTCAACGTACTGCGCGGTCAAAGCTGGTTCCGTGGTAAACCCATGTTATACATAACCATACGCAATGATAACCACTACCAGATACGTAGGTAAATAATTCAACTTTATATCATTAAATAGTTAATGTGATGTTAATAAAGTCCACTGGAGCTAGCAACTGTCTTGTGATTCAATGAAGAGAATAAAAATGTTCATTTTGTGGGTTTGTGAATGACCTTCATACAGCACACTTAATTTTTACTTCAGTTTCACGTGGAGTTTGTGGACTACATATATCTAACTTAATATAACTGGCTATACTATAACCATAGTAACATTAGCTGGGGGAGATTGAACCTAAGTCAGATTGAGTGTCTGACTAACTAATTATTGTTGTGTTACCTGACTAGCCGATTGACTAACCGAATACTCAGTGATTGATTAGCTGGCTGACGGGCCGGCTGACTCACTCAATGGATGACTGCAGACTAATTGACTTACTAACTCACTAAACTAACCATACAACTAACTAGTACTACCTAAGGGACTCACGTTTGGTGACTCACTGACTATAAATGAGGCGGCTTGGAAATACACGGACCGGCGTCATGCATTTTATACTGAATACTGAGGACATTAACCTATATAGATATTCCTATTTAATAACGTGGTGGTTATTGCCTTTGTTACTTCGTATCATGAACTAACAGAATACCTCATCACCGAATAGTAATTTGAAAGACGAGTAGATGTGGTGGATAGTCATGCGTGAATATAGGGCTGCATAATTTTACGGTTTTAATCGATCGTATGGCGAGCCGCTTTGACTTCAAGATACCAGGTCAAAGTTTAAATCTATGCACTAGAGAGATGAGTTTGGTATGTGGTTGATGTATTTAAATACGATTAAACCCATCCTTAGAAAAAAGTATTTTTTTGTCATTTGTGTTTCCCTTTGCATTTTTCCTGTACCCCCTCCTGGGAATACTAAATACACATCATTTTACGGTATTACTAGGGCATCCCTGTTTACAATAATTATCACTAGTTTACCAATTGCTTTGACAGTCTCATATATTTCTTACGAATCTTCTTTCGCCTTGACCGAGAGAGAATCAAACCGAGGGGATTTGAAAAGGGGTGAATATTCCAGCTGTTTTGATTACAATGAAAAGAATTTATTTTATTAACAATCGAAGAAGCCCGACTTGGAAAGAACGGAAGGGTCAGTGGGATTTGATCCTGTTTCTATTGTTGAGCTGTCACTTGTTAAAAGCCCCGTACTATAACCCCCGCCATGCCAAATAAAACACATCACCGTTTGTCAATTCATTTCAATGGTTATACCCATTATACCACTTTATAGAAAAGCTCTCGTAGAACAAAAACGGTAGTTACCACAGATCGCTCAACTTTAATTACATTTTTTTTTATGTAGAATATTATAGGCCTACATGGAAGACAAAAAGGTGAGGACACACTTTTGTCTCTCTGGATTAATGGATTTTTCATATTATTATTGTTTTTTTTTTTTTGTCTAACGTTTGTTAAGAATCTTATATACTAAGGATACAAATATTTTGTAATCAACGTCAACGCTACAGTGGTTTTGATTGCCCAGTATTGAAGAGACTGCATATATTATGATGAAACCAGTAAATATGATCAACAGCAGGTGATCATAGTTCATGTTTAGTTCAGTGAATGTTTTACACAAGTTATATAGAAATAACGCACGAAACGTAACTATATATGAGCTGTACATATCATGCTTGACTATTTGGACTTTATTAGCAAAATTTAGAAATTTGGAAAACTTAAAATGGCCGAAACCACTTAATATTTTGACTCACCCGTCTTAATACAATAAGAAAAGTTAAAATGATACCCCTCCTTCTTCCCCCACCCATCCCCAGAATGTAGGTATGTGTTGTGAATTTTCAATTCCAGGCATGTAATACTATCCGAACTTTCCCCTCCCTCCCCCTCCCTCCCCCTCCCTTCAACTCCCCCACACACATACAAAAAAAAGGGATAAAAAATCATCAAAATTATTAAGATAAACTTCGAGTTATATGGAGCGTCATTATTTTAATATTTATTGCTGACCCGGCTCTCTTTCCTTGTCACATTCAGTTGAACTGCATCTTGACCAGTCAGTGACCCCCTATTGAAAGTCCCGCCGTCCCTGTTTCATAGTAAATTGTGTTTCTTCACTATGTCATTAATACCCAGATGTGTGCAGTATAGGTACAAATGTTCTCAATTGTCAACATAAGGTTTTCTCTTTATTTTTACTGTGGCTATTATAAGCCCATGTTTACCCTTTTCCTCCATTCCCGTTAAATTCTTCTGTACGGTCACACTAATGAATACTTTATCGTAGCCGTTTGCGTAATCCACGCAAACACTTCATGTTACTCTTAAATGTAGCGTCAATATTTACTACTTACCTAGGATTTACTCTATTTCGACCAATCATACTCCACCTTGCTGTACACGGTCGACAGATGGACTATACAGCTTGAGCAATGACCAACAAGAGTCTACGCGCCTCTCGTCAAACTTTTCGGGATGTGTTCATTGTTAAACAAGTCTTGCTAACGATTGGATTGCGCTAACTTAAATATTTCCAAGAGCCAAGTTTCTGTCTGATTTATTTAAACGGATTAAGGCAGGGAGTGATTTCGCGATGTTCTATCAAGTCGAAGGAAATATTTCTCTTTTAACATTCACTGAGCAGATGATTTGAATTTCGCTGTCTATATCAAACAATAACAACAGGTAAGAAAGCTGACATTTAAGCAGTGTTTTGTTAAGGGAACTTGTTGCTATGTTTGCAGCATGGTCACAGTTTGGTGTTACCTGTAAATGACTAGAATGCTTGTCGCTATACTACCTATATACACCTCTAGAATACAGCGTATGGGCAATCAAACTGCAGGCCGCAAACCATATGGGTATGTACATTATATAGGCCACTACAGGCTCTATGTGACTACGAAAAAATTAGAGCAATAGATCATCGCAAATTGTAATATCAACTGTAAAATATGCAAAACGTTCAATTTAAGCTAAGATTCATTTGATAAGATATTGGGTTACTAAACTGACTCCGAATCAAACGCAAAATGCCATTTTTTCATGATTATTTCCTAATTTTAAAGTTCATCCCTTTTCTATAGTGTTTTTATGATTATTATGTATTTATTTATGTGTTACTATATAGGCGTATAGACCTAGTAAGGGCCGGCGGAGAGAAAAAGACCTGTAAATAACTTTTGTATACCGCCGAGCTTGTTATATACCGTACTCTAGACTAACTAACATATTCAAGTATAACATTCAGTTTATACGTGTGGGATTTCATAACAATTAATAATGGTATCACAGCATGTAGCGTATAGCAATGTGCTGAGATGGATCGAGGATCATGTTTGCAGTGAAATGTTATGCAGATAAATTTATCCTATGAATTGGATATTTGTGACATATTATTGATTAATATTATCCATACACACAAAAGTCAAGACCCCCTCCCCCCTCCCACCCCCAAACACAGTTCCTGCAATTGGAGGTTGGAGGTAGTTTATAGACTGTATATCTTTAACTGTTGATAATTAAAAATATAATGAGATTACAGCAGTGAAATATGAAAGATTTATAGGTATATACTACAGTAACACATCGATAAAAAATATATATACGCTTTGTAGTTTGTGTTCAGTTGATACAAAGGAATTTCGTACTGATTCGGAATTTGTTGAGACAAAAATATGACACATTTAAGAAAGTGAAAGATGGGGCTGGGGGAGTTATATAGCTTGTCAGATAATCTGCGGAGAAGATTCCTTTTAATTAACATGAATTTGATGCATGATACGGTTAAATATTGTACAAAGGAGGATAGATATTTGTAGATATTGTTTTTCCATATTTATCACGATAAAAATTTACAATTTTTGTGACATTCAAACCATGGTAATTATGATACGTGGCTCCCTTTCCCCTGTAGTTTCACGGTGTCGTTTCAATAGAACAATTTTTAATATTTTCTGAATAAACATTATCCCAAAATGAACGAAGATTTGCCGACATTTCTTCATTGTATAATTGAATACCTTTCATGAAATTGAAATCTAAACTGTTTTATACTTGCATTTTGAAATTGAATTTAAAAAAATTGTTATTAATATGGTAACTTTGTACCCTTAATGTCAGTCCTTACGGAAAATATAAATCTTGTAAACTCCAATTTTTATTTTTTGACATTCACACTTTTTCTTCGTCTTACTTGCGAAAAATTGTTTAACTGCACGCAGTGGTTCGAAGTTCAGTGCAAAACTGTTTGTAATCTGCCGTGAGCTTGTGGCCATGCAAGTATAGTGGTTTATAGGTCACTAATTGGTATCGTCCCGAGCAAATATTGGAAGTTAAAAAGACAAATACTGGACACTGTAATGTTCTAACTATACAACAAACACTGCTACCGTACATTTAGCTTTGTTGAGGTATGAATCATTCTGATACACAGAGGACGAGAAGTTGCATGAAAATACTTCCAAAGCTTTTTAAAATCATTTTTAGGGTACAATTTATTGCATTTGTGGGGGTAGGGAGGGGGGGGGGGTAGAGTGAGCATTGTACTGAATACCAGCTTAATCGCTTATTGTTTGTGACATGCAAAGACTATGCTGGTGCATGACTTTCCCTTTTTTTCAATTGTAGAATTCACTTGGTATTCGCGCGGGATGTTTTATGTCACAAAATACACGAGCTTCAGTTTATGCAATATTATAAGATGAACTGTGTTACAGCTAATCTGAATTTTGTCCTTTCATTAATCTTTTAAAGTATGTTATTAATCTATTAAGTATAGAGTCGTACTTTGCTTTGAATCTATCGAATTGTTCTATGCCACGTATGAGTTAACCCGGTGTATAAAGCAGCCAAGAAGATTTATATATTTATTCATTTTACTTATAAACAAGAAAAATTGATTTGAAGCGGTGTTCATTTAGGCCTGATTGTGATTAATAATTATCGTAATTGACTAACACTGGTATATGAACGACAAGACTGTCGGGATTGGTTGGAATCGTTCATTAATGATCATGGAGGGGCCCAGGCGTTTCTGGATGCGGGTACATGTTAGTATATCAGTAACGCATACACAACGCATATACCCAACATGTAAGGTATCGGGCTTCGTACATCAACTAAGTGTAACATATAATGAGAAGTTAGGCTACAAAACGGATTATTACAATTTGAAATTTAGGTGAAGAATGGATATGTTTTAGTGAATAAATGTAATCATGGATAATTAGTTTAATTTATAACATCGGTTAGCTCACACCGGAGCTTCCCCGCCAAACCAAACACCCGATTCTTATAAAAACAAAAATCATTGGATCATAAGGCCAATGTGCTCGTATGTCACGAGTAATTAACAATAATGTTAACTAGGAATTATTGCTTCGTTGTTTCTGATCAGAGGAAAAAAACCATAATGTTATTTTCAAACATTCTGAAATATATTAATCACTCATTGACATTTTTTTTTATAAAAAAAGCTCTGGTGGCGCGTTGCCAAGCAAAAGCCCATTTTCAAGATAAAAGTATTATTATGAATTATCATTCATACATGCATAAATGAATGCACTCGTTCGTGCACTCATTCTTTCATTCGTGCACTCATGCATGCATTCATTCATTCATACACACATTCATACACTCATTCATTCATTACGTCAATGTTACCTTCACCTCAGTTGTTTGTGTGTCCTGCTAATCATTATATATGGGCAGCCGGACCCATCGCCCGGGACCACATGTATCTTATATAGGACCAATGTACTTATAGAGGGGTGCGGTGCCACGGGTCATATATCCAGCACTTATACATAAATAGGTCAGTCAGTACACATCGCTTCACGGCGGTCTTCGTTTGTCCCCATGCAAGGCCTTCGCGGGCCCTGTCTATTTTATACAAATAAAGCTTAAAAGATCTCTTTACGTAATCCATCGATCCAGACTACATTTTGATCTTTTGCGATCCTTCGTTCTCGCTTTCAGTCATGCGTGATAGGGGGCAGGCCTACATCTGTAGGGTGGCAGAGACCTTACAGACGTCCCCTCCCTTTCTTCGAAGTGTTGTTCCACACATTGCATCTTCTCAATGAGATTTAGCGAATTAGCCTTCCACTGTATATACATATATAGGAAATGGATACGAAGCTTTCTGTAAGACTTTAAATGTTTGTTTCGGGTACTTGTTGATACTTTTTAGTTTTTGCTTTGCTTGCGACATTGTTCCAAAAACGTCAATGTAACAAAGGTGTTTATATCTCTGTGGACATTGCTCACTTTACGCTTAAAGTTTCCTTTTATGCAAAATCTTTTAATTCTTGACTTAAACCACTTAGCGACCTTTTTCTTGGGGAAGGTAAAAAGATTGACTGGGATTAATGTTGACAGATGGATGACACTTGAATCAAATTGTATCCCTGGAATAAATCTTCCGAGTGCAGGCTAATTTCGAGGTGGGCCGCCTAGTTTGCTTCTTTTCTGTTTAGGGACACGTTTGTTAACACCGTAATTACTGTTTTGTAGACCCATCACTTTCTACCATCGGTACTTCTGTCCTGGCTTTTAAAAATTGTTTGACCATGTTGCCAGTTTGTGGTGACAATTGATATGGGAACAATAGAGATTGTAACAATAGAGATCGATTCAAATGAAATACCCTTATAGTGATGTTCAATCAAACTTTTTTTCACATCGAATAACTGGACAAAGGTCCCAAGTGTGCATGCGTACAAGTCAAGTAAATGGAATGCATGTGTATAGTATATTAGTTCCGTCACACGGTAAATGATTTCAATGCAATTTGACGGAATAGTTTTGCTGAAATCTTCTTCTGGTAAACTTACCCACAGATTCCACGACAGTTCTTTAAACCATCCACGTGTCAACGCAACAACTTAATATCAGTTTATAATCTATTTACGCATGTTCGTTTTAAAAATTTCTTGGAAATCCCAGTTTTAGTTACAAAAGTGAGTGATCTGTATCGCGTGGTAAGGGTATTTAGTATTGTCTTAAAAAACTGCTAGAAAGTCCAATAATGGTCACTAATTTTCAAAAATATTTACCACCACTCTCAATGTTATTCCCATACCGAGACCAAATTTATACCCATACCCCCCCCCCCCCCCCCCCCCTCCCCCCTCTTCCCTTCGCTTTCTCTCCTCTCGGCTCCACTTCTATCTTTCTATCTTATGAGAATAACGATTATTGTAAAAATAATTATATTACTA
>JAAAKB020262505.1:0-10012 GCA_010014835.2 Apostichopus leukothele
CCACCCCTCTCTTAACACCATAACCCCCTCCTCACAGCCCCATCGCCCCCTCATATCACAATCCCCCCCCCCCCTAACATCCCAACCCCCTCACCCTTCCATCACATTCCTCTCCCCCTCCCCCTCACATCACAATCCCTTCCTCCTTACATCACAACCACCCTCCTCCCTATCACATTCCCCTCCCCCTCCTCCTTACAGCACAATCCCCCACACCTTCTTTGCAACAGGAAGTATACATTCTGTTTTAGCTGAACATACCTTCTGTTTTCTCTTGTTCTGCTCCGTCATCGGCCACCACAACAGTTACTAATTGTTCTTGTTGTTCGTCCTCTAGAAGGCAAAACAGTAACAATTCACAGTAAATTGAATCAAATTCCCATGCTATGGCTTTGTTTATTAATCTCCGTACTGTCATAGATTACGTAGTGGGGAACAATTAAAATTTAATAATAAACAGTGCTTGTATTATGCATTATAATTTGCAAGGGTTGTTCAGAGATCTCAGTCAACTAAATGCCTTGATAGAAAAACCAAATCTAAATTTGCTGTTGATAGAATGTCCAAGCACTCGGTCATAGCTTACAAATTACATAAATTGTAATATCGCTGGAAAATCAAGTCTGCTGTTTCGACGCATATTTTCGAAAAAGACAAACTTTTCCATGGGCGAAAATAGCAACGTTTCTTAAATTACAGTCGTATCTATAATAACAACAGCCACAGCAATTGTTTTGTGGTTTCTGCACTCAGCATCATTTGCCTTTAAAGAGATTAGCATAATATCTTAATGGCAGACTATAATACAGAGCTAACAACACAGTCCAGGCATAGAGAATATTATATGGAAATCATCAGATATTTGTCATCAGCCACAGTTTATCGCTTAAAGGAATTATGAAGGCAGGGATCAAAGACAATTTATATTATTCAGTTACCTCAAAACTCTCTTATATTCAATGTTTAAGTTAACCGCTTCCTGTTTAACTGAATACCCTCGCTTTGAAAATTGGCTCTTTAAGGCCTCACCACAATACAGAGTAAGCCGCCATTGATTACGTAATACGCCTGAAATTCCATATTGATGACGTCAGGGAGGAACAACTTTTGTAAGAAAGTCATTTTCCATGTGGTAGACTCCCTGTGGAAAATATTCAGCTATTGTTGCTAGGGCTAGAAGTTTAGAAGGCCTTACAATGTTTCTATAAGCCCAACGCAGTTTTGAATATTAATGAGGCACCTGAAGGTCATTGTTGCATTATTCCTTTAATCAGCGTAATCACAACTTTAGTAGAGATGATGGGGGAGGGCACAAAAAGATTTAAAGTAGGTCTATCCATGAGGTGGAATACTCTATATGGAGTCTTATCAATCCACCCAGGTGATAGGAAAAATGCCAAAAGCAACAGGATTCCATCTTTTTTGATATGTTATCAACCAAAATCTTTTTTTTTTGTGGCTTGTATGTTAGAGTAACAAAATGGAAGTAAATGTGGTGCACAAATTGGTCCATTGAGGCATTTTAGACTAATTTAAGCTTCCAGGAGCAGCATACAAAACTGCTTACTACTGAGTAAAGAGGTTTGTTAACAAGTTTAGTTTCTCACAACAAACAATGTGCATGGTCATAATACAGAACATTGAAGAGGGCATGAATGGCCCAACTTGTCAGCTATCCAGAGATGGGTAGGGTTTAAAAGCTAGTGAGAACTTCTACAAAAACTTGGAGACCACATCACTTTGACGATTTAGTGTGTACCTCAATAGGGCAATTATATGGAGTATGCTACCAAGAGGCATGGTGTCAAAGGTCAACTGATGTTATAACTTTGGAGAGAAGAGGGCCATGCCATCAATCTAGTTTGCCTTTGATTCACTGGATCTGCCTTCCTCTACATAGAAACCACTAATCCAGTGACATCCATTTAAATGTAATAGCTTCCCATATTTCAGCTTCAACCATTCAAAATTTAAAAGTGATACAGTACCTGTTCCAATATTAGTATCGACATCTTCAAGATGTTCTGCTTCATCAGTAGTAGAGTCCTGCCTCTCATATTCTTCTCCATCTTCTTGGGCAGATGTCCTCATGGCATCCATTTGTTGGTTTTCTTGACAATAATCTGGTAGCAAAATGAGAAATTGAAAAACCTCAAAAACATTTCTTAACGCTACATCAAAGAGACTAAAGCTAACAGTACTGTACGTATCTTTCACATCTGTTTTATCAAAAGTTTGATACAGTTATTTCTTTATTTAAGCCCCCCCCCCCCCTTAAAAAAAAAAAACAGAAAAAAAACAGCAGAGTTAGACCAAATCTACTTGGCAAATTTGCAGAACTAACCATCTAGTGACAACACACTTAATGGTTTATTGCCATATAAGGATATTAAAACCAACTTTCCATGAATAGTCAAATTGGATGGTTATACACACATTTTGCCAGAACTTAACTGCTTTTAGGTCCTCACATTTTAGGTTGTTTTGAGAAATTGTCACGTTAGTCCAAGTTTGGGATAAACTATCTATCTCCAATCATCCCCTTTATTGATAACCTTGTGACCTTCTGTTGAAAGATGTTAAGTAAGGAAAACTTATAAAGTAACATTTCTGTCGGTTTCTTCTAGCCAGATAAAATCACTTTTAACTGGTAAAGCTGTTAAATAAATTCTTGAACTCCTATGTAGTTACAGAACCTCCAGGGATTCAATGATACTCTTCTTGAAGAAAGAATGTAACACACTGAAGAAGATACAGATACCAGATTAAAAAAAACATTCTGTTGATTGATTAACAAAATCTTCCTGCAATATTGGGCAGTAATCTTTCAAAACAGAATATGCTATTCATTTAATAGACCATCCAAGTCTTGTGGAAAAGCCACCATGAACAAAAGTAAGACCAAAATGTTTAAATTTCAAATTTACTTTGGGAAGTGATTTATATGTCACAAAATGTTTAGAATCTGAAGTTAGATATATTTAATGTTTTATTCACTAACTAAATGTTTAGAATCTGAAATATAGATATAATGTATTATTCACTACTAAATGTTTAGAAGCTGGAGTTATATATATAATGTTTGATCACTACTAATGTTTAGAATCTGTAGTTAGATATATTTAATGTTTTACTCACTACTAAATGTTTAGAACCTGGAGTTATAATGTTTGATCACTACTAATGTTTAGAATCTGTAGTTAGATACGTTTAATGCTTTACTCACTACTAAATGTTTAGAATCTGAAGTTAGATATATTTAATGTATTATTCACTACTAAATGTTTAGAATCTGAAGTTAGATTTATTTAATGTTTTACTCACTACTAAATGTTTAGAATCTGAAGTTAGATATATTTAATGTTGTACTCACTTGTACTAAATGTTTAGAATCTGTAGTTAGATATATTTAATGTTTTACTCACTACTAAATGTTTACATTTGACACAATCATCAAAAGTGTCTTGTTTCTATAAATTGTAATAAACTCATGTTTGAATAAAACAAACGCTTGTTTATAAAAAAAATACTGATTACTCATTGGTGTCAACAATCAGTCATAAATTTAATTAGCAAGCAAAGATTTATTTTGATACCTTCCGTACTATTTGAATGTGTGGCCCCCTTCACCTCTCCACTGCACTCTGTCTCTTTCATCACAGTATTTGCATCTCTTTCTCTCACATTTTGTTCACTCCGCTCTGTGTCAATTTGGTCAGAAGCTGAATGGGAATGATTTAAAACAAATCAGTTTGCAACTTTTCATTAAAAAAAAAGAGTTAAATTCAGTAAATTTTAATACATATACACTACTCATTTCTCAATGAAGTAATTTAATGCTCGCTGATAGCCTTTGGCACATATGGAGCATCGCATAGTCTTGTGTTATGGGGTGGAGTCTATGTACAATCTGTTACATATGCAGCATCGCATAGTCTTGTGTTATGGGGTTGAGATTGTACAATATGGCACACATGCAGCATCGCATAGGCTTGTGTTATTGGGTGGGGAGTCTCTGTACAATATGGTACATATGCAGCATCGCATAGTCTTGTGTTACGGGGTGGAGTCTATGTACAATCTGGTACATATGCAGCATTGCATAGTCTTGTGTTACGGGGTTGAGACTGTACAATGTGGTACATATGCAGCATCGCATAGTCTTGTGTTACGGGGTGCAATCTCTGTACAAACTGGTGCATATGCAGCATCGCATAGTCTTGTGTTACGGGGTGCAATCTCTGTACAATCTGGTACATATGCAGTATCGCAGTCTTGTGTTACATGGTGGAGTCTCTGTACAATCTGGTACATATGCAGCATCGCATAATCTTGTGTTACGGGGTGCAATCTCTGTACAATATGCAGCATCGCATAGTCTTGTGTTACGGGGTTGAGACTGTACAATGTGGTACATATGCAGTATCGCATAGTCTTGTGTTACGGGGTGGAGTCTATGTACAATCTGGTACAATCTGGTACATATGCAGTATCACAGTCTTGTGTTATGGGGTGGAGTCTCTGTACAAACTGGTACATATGCAGCATCGCATAGTCTTGTGTTACGGGGTGCAATCTCTGTACAATCAGGTAGACGTTACGTTATACATAAACCCCTCACAATTTTACATGTAAAAAGCCACCTACAAGCATCTCCTCAAGAAGATAAACTTTAAGATAATTAACTGACACTGCTGGGCAGCTTGTATCTTCATCGCCTCGGCAACAGAAGATGCAAATGCTTCCAGGTATCTTAGAGCCTGCTCCTTCTTCTCTGTGCCTGCCTCCACGTTAGCATCTCCAACCTTATCGGGAGGCTTCTGTTCCAAACTATCAGCTGGACAAAACAGGTATAACATATAATAACTATTTAATACCTTTCTAGCAATGAATAATGTTGTACAATGTTGTACAAAATGGGTAAATTCCAATGCAAGTGCAAATATTCTAGAATCACAGGAATCACCCAACTATGTACAGAAAATATCCATAGAATCACAGGATATGCCCTACTGTATGTACAGAAAATATTTCTAGAATGACAGGAAATCACCTATGTACAGAAAATATTTCTAGAATCACAGGATATCACATATGTACAGATGACATCTCTAGAATCACAGGAAATCACCTATGTACAGAAAATATTTCTAGCATCACAGGAATCACCCACCTATGTACAGAAAACATTTCTAGAATCACAGGAAATCAGCTATGCACAGAAAATATTCTTGAATCACAGGAAATCACCTATGTACAGTAAATAATGAATTGGTTGTATATATGTCTTAAAAGGCCATCTCAGTAATAATGACATTACCAACTATATACTGTCTATAAAATCCTGCGCTAAGCCAGACGTTGTAATATATCTCAGAGTATTTAATGTAAGTCTCTTACATACAATAAATAATAAAACACTGCCTGTAAATTGCTACTACCAGCATGCGTTATAAAGGTCTTGGCCTTGTGGAGCTCACCAGTAGATTCTTCGTCCTTGGAATCTGGTGTGGCTTGTTCAATCAGGAAACGTCCATCACTGTCCTGATAGACTTTAGTGTGCTGGTAATTCAGTGGCTTGGATGCATTCTCATCACCCTCTGTTACTGCAGGAGAGACGAGAGAAAAGCAGCATGTAGATCATGCGTGACCTAGTAAAAATGTGACATAATCAGATTTATTAGTGAGCTTATCGGATTAGTCAGGATCGTTAAAAGTCTTCAAAAATATCGTACACTTGAGGGCAGACTTGAGCAAGTCTAACAGTGACATCATAACTACTTTACTCTTTCTACAAATCAAAGACAAGAGACCTCCTTGACGTGAGATAATTACCTGTGTTGTTGCTTTCATCCGTTCCCATATCCTCCTGCTGCCCCTCCATGGATCTCTCTTCAGACGGTGGGGTCTCTACACCTGACAAATCGCTTTTATTAGATGGCTCCACATCCTCTTCTACACAAAAATAAAAAAATAATCATAAATAAAATAAAAAATATGGAATCATAGCTTCCTTGTTTCACCTTTGACTTGTGTTTCCTAGTATTACAAAGTTTGAGTAGAAAACAATACTGCAGTTTCCGACAGGCAAAATGATCGTATAAACCAATACACAACAAAATGATAAGAAGCTTCATTTAACAGATAAACAAATTCCCAAAATTATGTAAAATGATTATTCAAATTAATATAATTAATGACCAGTGGTAAAAGTATCTAAAAACCTTGAACCTCTAATGACATGTATGCTACTGGAACCAGAGCAAAACCTGGTTAATTTTTGTTGTTGTTTATGTTCATCATTTTCTTTCATTTGTCTATTTTTGTTTTTATTCATTTGGTCATTTCCTTTCATTTACTTAGTTTGTTTTGATTCATTTGACAACGAATAACATTTACTTGAGATTGAGGGGCTCCCTAAATTTTCACTTTTATTGCTAACTACTACATGGCAACAGTTTGTGGTCAAACAAGGTAATTGTTTTGTGTGGTCTAGGGTATGTCGGTATTTAAGCGACCACCAAATACCGGTATACCCGCTGACGAATACCCTGTATTACCGGGTATACCAGAAATTATCACGGAACCGCTACTTCCAGCTTTAACTGTACTATCAAACACTTACATGAACCTATGGACACTAGCCTAGTCTACAGATGTATTTATAGCTTTATGACAACTTCCCCATCTCTGTTCTTTCTTTTGCAGTAACTTAAAAAGATTACAGTAGATTAAATAGGAAATAAAGTACGGTAAATCAGTGTTGTTGACATTTCAAACGTGAACGTACATTACAGTACACTCCACTACCAGGCCTAGTCCAACCACAAACAGTACAGTAGCATATAATCGGTATGGGAATTACTAGGTTATTAAGTATTTGCATAGAACTATCAGAACAGGTATGAAATATGCGCAGAATCGGTATCAGAACAGGTATGAATATACGTAATGTGCAGAATCGTTATAGTCACGCCAGGTAAAGTTGTAATGTACTACCAGGGTTGAGCGCAGAATTGTTATTCATATTGTAGAAGACAGTAAGTACTACGTTAGCTACTAACTAACAAAAACAGGTATGAGTATGCGTATTGCGCTGAATCGTTTTCTTCCCAAAATAGCACTTGACAAACTGCGTGTGTGAAAAGTAACTTGTGAGAACAATTTGGCAGGAACTTTGGGGGATTCCTTTCTTTGAAATGGTACTCTCACATGTACAAAGAGTGACATCTTAGACCAGCAAAAGCTTCGTAATGGAGAGTTGTTAACACGGTACCTTGCAGTTGATTGTTATGATATATTTTGGTACTAAAACTTTTAAACAATTACAAGATAATTAATTTTAAACATTTAAACTGAGTTTTGTACGATTAAATGTTTACACGTGTAAATGGCATAGCCCTATGAGTTAGAGACCAGATTAACCCTTCAAGTAGTTTAGTACGGATTGTATTAAAACTTCTAGATGAAACTTTGCCAATCTCTTTTACAGGACTTAGGTACAGAGAGCTGGGTATGCCTTAGACCTACTTTGACAAGAAAGTTTTCCAGTGCGGGTTTCTCTTAGTTAGAACACAATGCACTAACAGAAACTGTATTTCTTGTTAGACAAAAATGCATATTTTTGAATGTACATACTACACACACATTTCATCCAATCCCTTACCCTCGTGATTGGCCGAATAGGCTTAAACCATTTTTGAAGGTGAAAGCGCTAGGAACATATCAGTGTCCCTAAGGTGACCTTTTGTCCGGTACAGTACAAGCAGCAGGTGCAAAGGCCAAGATTGTGCAGCAAGAATGTCTACAGTTGGGGACTACGGCAAGTTTTAAGTTCCACACGATAAACAGTGGCAGCGGTAATTTCTTGAGTTCGCATGTATTATCTGGGTCTGTATTTTTATCGAGTATATATTATTTTTATCGGGTATTCAAGGTTTTTTGCGGATAAACCTGGTATTTTCGGTATCAATGATGACAGATTTCAATAACGGTCTCAGGGATGAAATTAAAGTGAGTCATAATTACAGTAACAATCACAGTTATATTGTTATTACACCGGTGCTTATATAAAGCAATATCTCAGGTAACGCACTTAACAAAACATATAAAAAATACACAAATACAATTGATTCCACTTAACCATAGGTTTGTTTGAAATAAAAAGTCTTTAACGCTGATTTGAAAGTGCTGATAGAGGTAAGGCATTGTATTTCTGATGGTATCTTGTTCCACAACAACGGTGCGACATGGCTAAAAGCTTGCTCCCCAACTCGCTATATCTTTTATCCTTACATAACCTTCTAACTAATATATCTCTGCTTAATTAATTACTGTACCTGTGACATCCATTTGTACCTTCTCCAGCTTTAAGTTCCAACAATCAATATCAAGTTCTTTTTGGTCGTTGATCTAGTTTTTCCTCTTTCCCACCTGAAAACAATGGAAGCAAATGGACATTGTTTGAGCTATTAGTCCACTTCTGGGTTGGTTGTTATCAACATTGAAGCTGTGGTTCATATTAGAACAGGTGCGCTCTAAGTTAGTGTTGCTTTCCAGTAGTGTGGTAACAATTATGAATGTAGGTATTTCTCCTATGGTTTGGAAGTATATGACTAGGATTAGATAAATAATTGATTGGCTAAATGAGCCTGTAGACTTAAGTTATGCCCAACCTAAATTACATACATGTATCTAGGCAAGCCTCCTTGAGACAGGCTCCTAGTACTAGTAGTATTAGCCCATATTTGGGCCCAGGCCCAGTACCAAGGCTGTAGCATGCAAGGCCTACTAAAGTCATCCAAGACTCGGCACAAAATACCTACTTTTTGAGCTAGGCCTAGCATTTAGATGTGTTAAACTTCCTTAGGTCTTAGAATAGATTGATACCTACTGTACATGCATGTTTTTTTCTCATTGAATTTACTTATTCTACTCTTACAGTCTACCTAGGCCTAGTATATTTTACTTTGTAAGGGCTTAAGCCTATCTAGGGCTAGGGTAACTTCTTATTATCAACTTTTTCAAACTGCCAAAATGAAGAACTGAGGCAAAGCAAAGTTCAAGATAACTAGTGTTATTCAAGAAATGATAGCTAACACTAAGCTAACACTTAGCCTAACAGTTTCCTTTCCTTGCGCGTTTCTAAACTATACGGGCCAACAAGAAATGTTTTCTGTGCTAGTTTATTACCCTAATATTATTACGACTGTAGGCCTTTTAACCATTCTCTCACTTACAAGTTACAGTGACAGAGTTACACACTCCTGTAGAGCAAAGTGTAACTTGGGATAGGCTGTTGACTTTGGGTAAGTCCAAAGCAGACAGCAAAACATTGGGCTTGATCAAACCATCGCCCAAATCTTAAGCAAGAGCATCACAAATTCCTTTTTAATGAATTATTTCGTTTCAGGAACAAAACATTCTCACACCAAAAAATCAGAGAATAAAAGTGCAAACACCTGTAACAAAGATATCATCTAACTCGCACTGTCGCAGCCGTTGTGTTTAATTCACGTTGAAAATGCTATTTCGTGGAAGCAGTATGTATGTTGTACGCGCAGAAAACTAGAAACGTACAACCTGAACATAGGACGCATGCGTAACAAATATCCGCCCTTATGCCCAAGAATAACATCTTTTCAGTAACAATTTCAACTAATGTCATGAAAAATAGATGATGTGAGGTTCAAAGATAGAAAATATCATCATTTTACCTTGAAATCGCTTCTGATGACTCAGGTAATGCAGACTTTTCGCAAGTCCAATGGTGATGAAGCTGCTGTTGATTTGACCCCTATGACGTCATAGGTCATTTAGTAACTGACTAGATGTAATGACATGTAATACGCTAGCAACACAAAACGGCTAGCCTAGTATATATAGAGCAGGGTTGTCCAACCTACGGCCCGCGGGCCACAGTCCGGCCCGCCGCGGGGTTGCGTCCGGCCCGCCAGAGATGCTCTACGGTGCGAAATTTTAGTGAGCAGATTTATTGATAACAATTTGAAGC
>JAAAKB020262516.1:0-10011 GCA_010014835.2 Apostichopus leukothele
CCATGGATGGAACCAACCAGCCAACTTACCATGGATGGAACCAACAAACCAACCATGGATGGAACCAACCAACCAACCATGGATGGAACCAGCAAGCCAACCAACCAACCAACCATGGATGGAACCAACAAACCAACCAACCAACCATGGATGGAACCAACAAACCAAACAACCAACTAACCATGGACGGAACCAACAAACCAAACCACCAACCAACCAACAAACGATGGATGAAACCAACAAACCAATCAATGAATGATGGAAAAACGATCATTTTTATGGTAATTCGTTTCCGACCATGATCATGACGATACATCCAGACTTTCGTTAGATCACAGAGGAATCCTTACCTATATCATTTGGATATTTGGCTGATGATGTGATCAAATCGTCTTCATGTGTTGGCAGTCTATTTCGTGCACTGGATTCTCCCCATTTGTTGGTTGAAGCAGTCCCTATCAGATAAAAAAACGAGAAAAAAAAGAAGAAAGGAGATCCATTTATGCATTTCAGATTACTTCTTTTCAACTTTTATATCAGAGACGTTTTCTCCTTAGCAATTTTGTGCATTGGAAGAACTTTGGTTTTTTTGACAACAAGACAGGAATGTCAAGCAAACCCATCAAATATGTAAATTATATCATACAGCATTAAAAACGAGAAGCAAACCCCCCAAAACCGTCTTCAAACTGCGAATGGGGAAAACCCAACCCCCTACCACAGTTATTTTTTGCTCACCTCTTCTGTTCCGGATAACTTCCGAGGAAAGTTCAAAATCAGATCCTCCTGCATTCCTTCCGTTACTAGTACCTGCCTTCTTCAAAGCTGACATTGTATTTTGTCCGTTACCCTGAGCAGGTTGTGCTAGAGAATTGGCTTCAATTGTTCCGTTGAGGGGCATGTTCCTCAACCTGCTTCCTCGCTGCATCTGCAAGGCCTTCTGTTTGGACACGATACCGACCGCTGGTCGATCGAAGGCAGAACGCTGGCTGTGCTGGAATGATTGATTGGCTATCTTTGGTTGTTGAAATGTGGACCTCTTTTTGCCCTTATTGACCAGTTTCTTCTGACCGGAAGTCTGAAGCATGTTCACAGTCTTCTCTTTCGAAACAACACTGACTTTGGTTTCTAAGAACGTCAAATAAAAGAGGCAGGGTAAAAGGAGATAAGGAGATACTTTCCTTTTTGATAATCATCTGATTAGTATGTTTTTTACCCTTCATACAAAAAATAAAGAAGAAAAACCCTTCTCCTTCTTCCTACAACTACCTACCAAAGGACCTTTCCTCATTTGTGACTATTGCATTTATTTTCAATTGGAAGTTTCACAATTTTTGGTTAAATAGCCCCTTTGTGGGTCACAGATATACAGATTAAATGTAGGTTTACATTTTAACCAACATAACTGCTTTATCTATGATACTTACAGCAATACTTTCACACTGTACCCAGGATACAACTTTTACAAATCTGTTTTTTCCCCAACAAAACCATTCACAGCAGGCAATCTTTTTTGCAACAACCTTACTAACTTCCACACCACAAATTCATAAGCCAATGAATCATGAAGAAATGTATCGTTATCTGTCATGATATAAATTTAACATCAATCTTGAGTTGCTCCTTGGGTGGTTTGACTATAACAGATGTCATCCTGTCATTTAATATTTGATCTCATTATATCTCAATAATGTTTTCATGCCACCGAATGACTTGCTGTCACAATACAGTAAAACTCTGACTATCCGAAACTCTTTTATCCGAACCCCGGATCTTCCGAACTGGCCATCCGTTCATTAATAAAAAGTCTGGAGGCCCAGTGTTATTGATTCCAAGTACTGATATTATGTCCAACATAAATTTGTGAACTTACATAATGATCAGCTTTTTAGTTCTTTTGACAAAGAATTTATATTTTCATTCATTCCTTCATTGCCTTATATATCAAATAGATTATCACCTATTACATAAACGTCTGATCGTTGTTTGTATCAAGATTGTTACCGCTTTACAAAAAAGTTGTTATTTTCCAATCACACATTCACGACCATAAATGTTCATTAGGCTAGCGCTTGCGTGCTCAGCATGTCGGCTATGGCCTACTTTTACCTGGTATCTGATACGAGTAGATTACAGTCATTGCAGCATTGTTAACTAAACACATTTTTGAATGAACATCTATCTTTATTTCTTTTCAACAAACCACATCTCCTCAAAAGCATCAAAATTTCTTCCAATCCTAAGATGTTGGGCCTTGTTGTCACAAGTTTTGACAAGAAGCGCTCATGGTTCGCAGTTGCAATTGACTTGTTTCTGAGACTATCACGTAATAATTGAAACCCTTTGATCACAAATGTTGAGTTGAGACAATTTATGAACTTTATGGTGAGTTAACATTTCTGATTCTTAACAGTATTAAGCATCTCCCAGTATGTTTGTTCTCTCTGTGCATTGAGAGTTGCTAATATTTCAAGGCAAAGTTTGGTAAATTTTTGTTGTCCCTTTGACTAAATGCTTCAGTTATAATTGTTTGTACTGCATTCACTGCCAAACTACTTCATACAGAACAGCATCAAACGTAGCCATTGAAACTTGGATTTTTTAGAAGGCATTATATTGCATTACAGATGGGTGTCTTATAGTAGAAAATCAGTTAATTGATGAAAATTTGATCATCCAAACTTTTTGATTATCCGAACCACCTTCAGTTCCTACCAGTTCGGATAACCAGAGTTTTACTGTAGCTGTTGCCATGTTAATGTCCCTTTTTGCACTCCATAGTCATTGCCATCGAGGGACGGGACTAGTTTACATAAATGTAAAAATCAGTGGGTTTGCTAGAAAGGGTAATTGCCATTGAATGCTGTTAGTTATGAAATGCAACCATTCCTTTTACATCTACAGTGATTTAATGACTTGGATATGCCTCTTTATGGAAAAATTCAATGATATTTTTGTTATTTAAACATACTTGAGAATCATATTCTGCTTGCTTCTTACCAACTTTTGGTGCAACAGTGAAGACTGGATCAGGCTGGTGTTTTCGAGCCCTACTTGGAGGTTCAGAGGGTATCTCCTGGTGTCTTTGAGCCCTCCTTGGAGGTTCATAGGGTATCTCCTGTTGTCTTCGAGCCCTACTGGGAGGTTCAGAGGGTATCTCATCCACGAATGAACTAGTTGGCTTGTGCCTTGCTCTCATCAGCTCAGAATCTGGACTATCAAACCCATATTCCTTCATGTCGTCTTGAATATAGCCATTTTGAGGATCACAACAGACCTAGAAACCAAGATGAAGCAAAACGTTAGCATCTCTCCAACAAAATAAACCAACAAAAACACTATCTAAATGATTTCACGATACAAAATGCTATAAGGATGTCGTTTGCACCCGATAGATAAGTCGGACATTTTGTGCGAAAATGGTCCAGTTCTCACCTGATGTATGCTAACCGCATCAAATGGGAATAACTCCTCACAAAATTCGCAAGGTACCATACTACTTTCGTCGTCGTCGTCACTTGGTAGGTTAGTTTCTCTGAAAAAGAGAGCAAATTTCAAAGTTGATGACATCATCAAGTCAGGGGATCCTCTGGTCATTGCAAACACGGGTAATCATTCAGTCATATTCATTTTAATTTGAACATACTGCAGCACGCAGTAAGCGTACATCCTGTTAAGCATATCATAGGACAATATTTACCTGTAGCCGTCATTTCTGATGGCCGGTGTGGTCCCGTTAGTTCCTGTTTGGAAGGGGTTTCTTGATTGGCTGGAAGGAGGCTGTCTGATATCAAGAAACGGTGGAGACTGACGACCGGTTCCCAGATAGGGATCGAACATCTCTTCATCTCTGATAGGGTAACGCCACGCTGTGTCTACAGGGGCATGATCAACTGCAACTACATTGTGGAAGTTTAGATCGTTACCGAGTCCGAGTCGACATTCCTCCTGGTAGATATGATAACGAAAGCAAGTAAATGAATTTAGACAAGGAGAAAAAGAGAAAAGGAAATTTATGGCCAGATTCAGAGATATTTAAGAAAAGGATCGGTTCTCTGTCCTCGCTAGCAAGTCCAATTCTGTTTTCTTAAAATAACTGGCTGCATATCATAATCGCATGACACTTCTAAGAGTCCATGCAAACTTACCAGAGCAATTTATTTATTTATTTAACTGAGCTACAATTCTTTAAAATTGTACTCCTTGTCCCTCCCGAATTGAGCATTTAACTGGTAATTATAGTAACAGCTTTAACATGCAGCCCCGAGTCCTATTTGAAAAGAAGACCAGTTACTTCCACAGTTAACATTACATGTAGCAGGTAAGGACTACCAGTTTAAGTTTGAGTTTCCAAAAGTAAAAGACATCCCTTTCATGAAAGACATCGTTTTTTGTTGGCAAATGAACAGTCATATGCTCTGTGTTTATTTTTCCAATGTATTCTGAGACGGACAAAAAAAATAAACGCCAAACAATCATCTGCTTTATAGATGTCATTTACATTGTTTTCACTGCCGAGAGTAAAGGGAAAACTCACCTATGCTTTCAGTGCTTAAACTTAAATGAAACGTTTACCTCAACTCTGCAACTGCAAGCAAATAGTTTGAAAGAAAGTCACTTCTATCTTCGTCAATATGAAATCCCAATTCAGCTCAAGATGAGAAAGTTAACAGCAGAACCTCATCCTCCATCTCCTAACTCCCTCCCTCCCCAGCAAAACTTCCCAACGTTTCCATTGGTTGTGGTGTGTTTAAAAAGTTGACAAGCGTGTTTGTATCTAATCCACTTTTGACCTTTCATTGGAAACATGACATTTACATTGGGCTGTTGAAATCAAGTAACAGGTGACATCACTTTCAACTTTCTTTCCCTACTTCCTCCACTCTTGGAAACTATTGTGAACTAATCTTTGGCTTACCTGATGTGTGTTAAGTCTTGTTGATGATATCAACTGATTACAGAACTCGCAGGGAATCTCAAAGTCACTAGGGAGATCCGCCTCCTCCTGGGCGTCGTCAACGCTGAAACTTGTGTCCGTGTTTCTGGGCGCTCTGTTGAAATTGGCATTAGCAGGAGGCGACGAATGAGGCGCAAGTCCAAAAAGGGCCAAGTCGGTCGGTGAAACATTGGAAGTGCTCTGTGACGGTTGGACTGCAACACTGTCTGCTTCGATGTTAGCAAGCTGAAAGGCTAAGAAGTAATCTTCCTGCTCCTGTTGTTTTGTGGGGGAGCTTCCATCTGTCTCTAAATGATGATGATAGTGATGATGATGATGATGGTGATGGTGGTGATGGTGATGATGATGATGATGATGATGATGATGGTGGTGATGATGATGATGACGATGATGACGATGATGAAGACGAGAAGGAGGAAGGACAAATGTTAAATGTTGCAAAAGACGGAAATTGAAGATCTGGTGCTACTAGTTTTATTCAGATGATGTTTTTAGGACTTCAATAGGATGCTGTCATTGTAATGTAATCTAAATCAAAATCTTAAATGTATGGACGATGCCCCCCGCCCCCCTCCTGTGCCTACATTCTTGAATAGTTATATGACACTAGTTACCCTACCTAAACCTATAACAGCAATATAATCTAGTATAAATGCTTGTGTTTCCTTCAAATTTTAGCTTCAGATGAGTGGATAAGAAAAAGATGTGTCTGTGTTTGATCATTCTGAATTTGGACACATAGTACCCACTGTTATTTAAACTTGGCATCCAAATATATTTACTTTCTTTAATGTTTAAAGCTGACCGCACACTGCCCCAACTGGTCAAGACCAGACTCAACTCCACCGTTGTGACCCAGTATTTCTTACAACTGACCTTGTACACTGTGCCACTGATGATCACACACGACAACTATTCTCTGCTAACGGCCGGTGTTCATTTAGTCACAGGCAAAATTACTTGATTGGTTACGATTGTTAAGACTGGGTAATTTTAGTTATGAACAACCACACACTACCGACAGCCGATCAGGAAAGGACTACATGTTCTGTTTTCACGACTGAAGCCGGCACAACTCAAAACTGGCAAACTCTTGATAAATCGTAGTCTTAAGAACATGAATGCTGTCGACTATCCACGAAAAACGATGGTCACGTTGAGTTAGGGTCGTGTGGTCAGCGTGCGGCAAGCTTCAAAGCTTAGCACGTCTGAAAAACGGCCGCATTCCTGTTTTAGCCAAAAACACAGAGAGACCAACAATACTAACACCCACTGATAGATGAGAAAATAGTACAGGAATAAGATATTTACCATCTGACGGGGAACGATATAAATTCTGAACAGTTCTTTCATTTTTTTGGTTGTGCCTCTGAGTAGTTTCGTTTTTCAAGCTTCTCCGCTGACCAATCATTGCATTCGAGTCCAACTCTTCCATGACTGTCTGGCGGTAATACGGCTCGTGATGGAAGGGTACATCTTCCGGGAAGAAGTCCACAACATGGTTTCCTGGCCAAAGAGTTGCTTGCTCTGGTCCTCTTATGTAGTTCAAAGGTTGTTTGTAAGGATTCTTTTCAATCTGCCCTAGGAGTCTTTCTTGGCAGCCGTTATGTTCGTGCGATAACTGATCTCTCAACTTGACAAATTTCTTACACTTCTCACACTTCTCGGTCCTACTTCCGCAGAAATCTTTGTGTTCGGACATTTTTTCAGCGTTCAAATCTATTTCGCAGTACTCGCATTTAACCTTGCGAAGTCGGCACCCATTTTCCTAAACGTGAGAGACAATGATACACAGTGACGAGACGTTTCCTTTACACTTTTAAACTGACAAATAAAAATAATTGCATGCATTAGTTACACATTCATTGTTCTTGTTTGTTCCTAGGATTAATAATGGTTACCATGGCGCTACCAACACAATATCATATTCATGAAGTGTGAGCAAGACCGCGCAAATACTACCATTTCAATTTACATCTTCATGGAAAAATGGAAAAGGAACAAACCTACATATTATTAATTACTGTACAATCTGAGCAGAAAAAAACGACACATGATATTGAAGTTTTCATTATATAATCTGATAAATTTTTGTGTCTTCTTGTTTGTCTTAGTTGCAGCTCTTGATAGATCCGTCAACTAGTTTAAAAATATCTGATCAATGATATTCAGAGCATTGAGAATTTGTATTAAAAAAAATGGTCTTCCAAACTGTAAAACAAACAAAAATCCAAACTAAGCTAACACTTTCAATTGGATAGCCACCCGATGTACAGTGTATGTATTAAGCCATTGGGCTTCTCCCAAACACATATGAGTGGCTGCTAAAGTATTTCATTTCTCTCCCCCTTTTGGTTTTTTGTTCTCCTTTTTGTTGTCTAAGTAATGTCATTTATAGAAAACATAATGGCTAGGAAGCCAACCATTAGCTCATATTTATCTTTTTGTGATGTGATAATTGTGGATAAATTATCATTAAATAGCAAGTCCTCCTCTGTAAAAAATAAAATTGGATTCAGAGAATTAGATGTAGGTTTCATAATTTTCAACTTCAATTGTTACCATGTGTATAGATATTAAAAGTGATATCCAATATCTGGTTGGATATCCCCCCCCCCAAAAAAACCAGAATGCAAAAATGCATTGTGGTTTCGATGATATAACATGAGCAGTTTTTCTTCATGAATCTGACATAATGGGGTGTACATGTTTACAAGGGTTTCAGGATTTGACCTCTGATGACCTTTGACCTCCACCAAACACAATAGGCTTTTTTAACTCAATGTGGTACTTCTACACACTAAATTAGAGGTGGGCCCAAGCTGCCAGTATTGATATACCGTGTTTACAAGGTTTTCACAATTGACCCCTGGTACAAACTAAATATGAAATTTGTCTGACCTTCCCTTCTTGAGATCTATCGTGTTTACAAGCTGGGCGTCACAAACGCACTCACTCACACACACATACTCCATCATGAATGCATAGGTTACGATTATCATCGAAACCAAAAATGGAGTTTGGATTTTTTTTGTTATACGATTTGGAAGACCATTTTTGATATATGCCACTAAAGACTTAATCTGACTGAATCTGTCAATAAATTAGATCAGGTAAATTGGTATCAAAAGTTCCACTTGCTACCTGATACGTCACCTCCCCATTACATCCCCTACCCCTCATCTCAGCCCCACCCCTCATCCTAGGAAAGCAACACGCAACTTACCTACTACACATAATGAATAGTTCAAGTAAACGTGTGTGAGGAGCCCAATGGCTTATTACTTACACTTCACCTCGGTTGGCTATCCAATCGGCAGCTTTTAAAGCTCATGTCGGATATTTTTTTTATTTCACGATTTGGAAGAACCAAGAAATGTCAAGTTATCGTTGCTTACCTTATGAGACTCCATCTGTTCTTTTTCAAAACTTTCCCCACATTCACAAGGCTCCTAAAATCAAAGAAGGAATAAAATGATGCAAGAAATGATTTAGGATCAGTAAATTAATTAAAATTAGTTCTGTAACCTTGCTGACTTCAACAGTGGAAATCATGAGTCAGAACACTTGTAAACCTCTAGTAAACAAAAGCTTAACATCCTCGGTTTCCTGACTAAATTTTTAGAGCAATATTGGCTGTTTTCTTACAAGACCTTGGGTTTCTAGGTCATGTTATTTTGCCGCTTAACTTTAGGTTTTATTGTTGATCACTATTTTCTCTACGCTTTTCGTTTTCTTGATATGCTTCTTTGCAATGTCTTATATTTTCTTCCTAATTCTAGTCTTGTGATGAATACAGTCCATATTGCAATATCTTCACTCCTGTTTACACCATGTTTATCATCAAAATCTTACACCCTAAGCAAGCAACATGCAACTTACCTACTACATATAATGAATAGTTCAAGTAAACATGTGTGAGAAGCATGATGGCTTATTACTTACACTTCACCTCGGGTGGCTATCCAGTCCACAGCTTTTATAGCTCATATTGGATATTTTTTCACACATAAAAGTTAGATTTACTCAATAGTTTGGTGAAGGTCTTTGGCTTTCGAACTAGAATGCACCCGCTGTAATGCGGTCATGGCATTGTTTATAGTTCAAACATGAACAGTTTATTCATCCTTTAATGCTTACAAATGAACAAATGTCAGTTGCCTGTAACTGTACTGTACAATGGGGTCCTCCATCCATGTGCAAATTCAACAGAGGGCACTTTTAAACTTGGTCCTATCTAGAAAGTTCTGCAAACACTTGACAAGCTGCAGTCTAAGACTGCAGATCACTGTGGTAGGGTGAGTTGATCATTAGTAAAAAAAAATGCTAGTAACTGTTAAAGCAAAGATCTTGTGAAACATATTTTCAAAGTTCCAAGTAATTGTGTTAAACACCTTAACTTGTGTCTTCTAAGGCACATTTTTCGTTTTTGCCAAACTGCACAAGTGGAAAGTAGAATTAGCCAACCTCCCAGCGTGTCTCTGTGTAAGTTCAACTGGATATTGTTCCAAAGCTTGTGAGCGCTTTCACACAATTGTGTTACTTTGATTCTGTAAACACAACAGATCACCAACATTGTGTCCAAAATGACAGTGGTCTCAGTTTAAACGCTGGGGAAACCCGTTAGAAAATTGAAAGAGTGTTCTCTCTCTGATTATCAAAAGGATAGTCCAGGTAATAATTTTATTTTTGATAGGTGAAAGAGGAACCTCCCTTTGTCCAATTTCCCGGTGACACAAAACTTTTCACAACATATCTATATAAGTTTCAATGCATGATTGTAAATGCAGTGCTTCCATGTCACCTTCCACTAGCCAAGTGAACTGTTATTTAATGTGAACCGTTAAAGTGAACCGTTAATGTGAACCGTTAAAGTGAACCGTTAATATAATACACAGATAATATGTATAATAGACAGAATTGGCAGATATGTTTCATTATTCCAATCCCACTCTTTAAATATGTTGACATGGCATTACAGCGGGTGCATTCTAGCTCGATAGCCGCAGACCTTCACCAAACCATTGAGTAAATCTAACTTTTATGGTGATACA
>JAAAKB020262537.1:0-28481 GCA_010014835.2 Apostichopus leukothele
AAGACTCTTAAAATATTAAAACAATCATCAAACGTAAAAATTATGTTTTATTTGCGTGCATGGCTAAGGTGAATCACACTACTTGAGAGGGAAATAGTTACGTAATATACAAGCTCACTTTCCAAACTAATAACCTTGAATGGTGCAGAGACGGCCAGTGTCCATCAGTGCACGTCCGTGCTACTAAAGGGCGGATTTTCACATGATTCTTATGAGGCGAAACGCATTTGTACTCTTATAGGCTGGTCGGTGGGAGATACGGTAGATTATAAAAAAATGTTTCCACAAGTTGACTCATGGTGACTACAAAGGACCTTTTACCTCCACCAAAAGCAGTAGGCTTCTTTTACCTAATTTGGTACTCTTTCACACCAAATATGAGATTGGTCCAAGCCTCCCTTCTTGAGATATCGTGTTTACAAGCAAGGCGTCACAAACACACATCCGCCTGGGTGACTGCCCGCAAAGTTTACGATTATCATCGAAACCAAAAATGAATCAATAAAAGTGACAACTTGCTATATATAATTACAACCGGACACTGTTGTAGCTACAGTAGGCTATAGGTATTAGTGCAGGGCCTCCAGAGTCTGCAGCACATTTAGATAGTTATTGTTCGCCCTTTCAGTGATTTTTGAGCGCAACAATATATGACAGAATGAAGAATTACACTTAGGCTGCTTTTGTTTGGAATGTATATCAGGGCCCTATAGTGGGTCTAGGGGCATGCCACCGGAAGCTCAAGCATTTACGGATATATTCCTTGTTCTTTCGTAGCGAGGTTTATGCACACAATACGAATGGGCGATAGAAATTAAATTTCTATAGATTTTTTTTTAAAGCCCAAGAAGTTGGATTTTGAGATATTCCTCATTATCTCTCGTGCGAATATAAAGCGCAAATGTTTTTTCTATAGATCGAAGGTTTCTAGGTATTCCAAGCCCGGGGATCGAAGAGTACTTTCACACAGTTCTCGTAAGCATAGAAATACATTACTTAGCAGCAGCCAGAGCCGTATATATACGGCTCTGGCAGCAGCCGATCTTGGTGCGCCGCCACTACCTGTCCCCGTACGTCATTGGATGCAGCCTTCAGTCTTGAACACATCCCTTGAAACCTTAGCTATAGTGCGAATAATTACTTATACATATTATTCTAGGCACCGTCCAGGATGGTGGTTCCTACTATAGGGTCTCTAGTGGCTATGGGGGCGTGCTAATATGGCGCATGCGCATTGATTTCAGAATACTGCGCAAACGCATTAACGAAAACCGTTCAGCTCAGACGAACGTTCGTTTTTGGCACCAAGGAGCAACCTGTCGTCTGCGATTTTAAAACCGTCAAAAATCACGTTTAGCCAGTACTTTCGAACGTCATTTGAGCAGAATGAATTAAACTAAGGTAAATATGCCCCGGACCACTAGTCCCATACATTAGCCAAAACATTAATGGAACTTGGAACATTTTACAACAATGAGCTAGTCTACTGTAGTGTGTAACTTAGGCCTAGGTTAAGGTCTAACGTAAGGTCTAACGTCTAACTGCCAGTACTGGAACTATCACTAGGCTAGGCCTAATATGTCTACTAGTACTAGTTACCCTACTACAAAAGTAAGAGGCCGTAATGTACTAAGGCCTATGTTATTTGTTAGGATATGCTAACATTAGCCTAGGCCTACTTGAGTTGCTACATCATACATGATTACCATAAAAATTAGTGGCAGCAAACAGAATATTGAAAATGTTTACAATTAAAACTAAGAAATAGGAAATCAAACTTGTACAAAACACACACCAGGTGACTAGGCCTAGGCTAGGGTGTTATCATATGTTGGGTTCTTCAGTCACCTGCATTTCTGAAAATTGAGTTGTCTGAATTCCACAACGCTATGAAGTATGATAGGCCTATATGGGGAAGGTTATAAATTTGTTGTCTCTCGGACTCGGAGTACTATTTACTAAAATCAGGTCAGTGTTCAAATTCAACGGTCATCCGAGACCGAGATGACCAAAAACCGACGGATGACTAGCTTATTTGCAGTCAGTGATCAACACTTTGAACAAAACTCGGAAAATCCCTCGCTTATTCTTTAAAATAAAAATCCGCCCCCAAGAATTACAGAATTACAGTAGCTCTTGTTTGTATTGCCGACCATTCATGTTAGAAACAATGTAAGAAATAAATCACATTTTGGTCCGTTCCGTAATGAGGCTTTAGCTGTGTGCGCATACTGTGCTGATTGCTTTCTACCTCACAGCCGCACCCATGTAAGACAAGCTAGCTGGAGTACAACGTGTATGCAGTGCTATACTGTGCATGTGTGGGCATACTGCATGGTCATTTATGTTGCTGCAATGTATGTGCTTTATACCCCGTATAGGATTACGGAAATCATTTAACTACCAGAGAATTTCCGCGTAGCCTAACGTTACGGTAATCACCTAAAAGGCCTACGTACAGCTCTCACGCAAGGTGAGCCATTTTTAAACTCCTAGTGCTTTCATTTGGACAACCAAAAAATCCTTTGGACCACCAAATATGAAGACAAGGTTGTCTGAAGGATAACATTAAAATTTTCTTAAAAATTAGCCCTGGTGTTGGTTAACATGCAAGAAGGCAATGTAGGATAAGCTTGTTTTCTGTAATTGTTGCAAAGTTACAGCTGATTGATCAATTGATGTAAGGTGCTAAAATGTGCTCCAAATTTGTAATTATTGTTCTGAACTCTTAGCAAAACTGTTTCTTCCACTGGATTAGCAGATAAATTTGGTAAGAATCAATGAATTAATTGCTAGATTATTACTAGGTTAGTACTAGTAGTAGTTACAGGATGTGTTTGGCAATGTGGTAAGCTAGGTACTAGCTGACTATACTGCTATACAAAGCATATTAAACAAGAATTAAATATTCATTCAACTCAAGCACACACAATATGCTGGTTAACTAAAACATCAAATATTTCAGTGCTGACAGGCTCCTGATGATCACATGCAAGTTTTCTGAAGAGCAAAGAAACTATTGGCGAGCACTTACCAGGATTCTAAACTGTACTATTGTATTAAAAGTGTTCTAGTCTGCAGTTGGTGGCATTCCCTGTGTAACCATTTCAGTACTGGGTCTGCTAATCAGAAGCACTTTACCTTGCTTACTGTGTAAACTTGGATGGCTTTCTTTGCATTTTCATTCATATATGCCAGTACTAAACCATAGGGATTGGCATTTCCTCTTTTGCATATGTAATCAACAACAGAAAACTGACTGGGAACTGGGAAGTAAACAATTTTCATAGATAAATAAAAAATATTGACTTGAACAGGATGTTGTTTGCACAAGTGCCTCTACAGTACCATTAATTTAAAGGCCTTGATCAAATTGTATTTTAGTATTTTCTAGAATGTTGCATTTGTTTTTTTATAGCATACATGTGAGTCCTCACTAACCGAGATGTCCAGTGACCAATTGCAGTCCAAGAAAATGTCTGGAGCCCACCCAGAGGATGACAATACACAGAGAAGGGGTTCTCATGCTACTGGAAGACTGAGAATGCATCGGAAAAGTGTTGTCGGAGCCGTCCTTGCTGAAAGCTTAAAAGAAAAACAAGTAAGTATAGAGTTCAGCAGCTGAAAACGGTTGGTACTCCCATATATGATTTAATTCCATAAGAACATACCAATCAAAGTCATCTCATGGGCTAAGTCAGTATCTCTGTTATCAAATAACTGTGAATGTATGTATTAAGGATGCTTTGCAACAGTGTGGTCAATAGTATGGTGATACATCTTGTGAGTAATTCAAGAAATCAGTTCAAGTTCAAGTTGCTTTTACAAGTGTATAGCTATTAGATTTGTACACAACACAACAGTTATTTCCCATGACAAAATTCAGAGGTTTCAAAACTGCTGCACAATGTTATTCCTTGCTGTTAAAGCTGTTTCAATCACTTCAGCAATGGTTTGCAAGTTCTCCAGTATAATAATATGAATTGTCAACAAAGAGGTTCGTACAACGAATAACATGTTACATGCTGTAAGCCTCTGGGATTGATACCACTCACTGACAAGAAACTCAGTAAAGGAACCAGTATTGTTTAAAAGCTTGTTCATGCCTATATTATGTTTATATTAAATCATAAACACAGGCTGACGTGCATGACTGACAGATATTCTTAACTGATTGGTTCTCATCTTGCATGATTATCTTCTATCTAGGCAAGAGCAAGGGAAGCTCGAGAGAAGAGGAAAGCACAGTTAACTCCTTTACATCGTTACGTTCTTGACATGCTTCAACTCTACATAGAAATGGATAAAGCAACAATTGAGGAATTTGTTCTTGATTCACAGGAGGTAAACTTTACTGCCCCATATAGAGCCTCATGATAAGCTGTAAACACCACTCTGCTCCAATTTCTTATTCCAGCTTTAGAGCAGTTAAGTACTTATGAACTTATGATAGCTCTTTGCATATATTGTATACAACAATTCTGGCTTAGCCCAATTGCAGGGAACATGCAAAAGAAGGAATTCTAACAACATTTCACAGGATGCTCCATGTTTGTCTACAGATTTATTCATTCCTACATATTATTGAAGGTGAATGATAACACATTCCTGCTGTTGATAATATAATAAATGCATACATGTTACAGTATCTCACACCTGATGTTGACATTTTAGCAACTTGTGTTGCGCATGCATAAGGTATTTGTTAACAACTTTGGCAAAATTCACCTAAAACTTATCATCCATATTCTAATTGGTAATTTGTAGAGAGGATTTAGTGCCACAGTTTGTTTCCGGTAACATTTCAACCATTACCTTATTTCACTGCAGTATATGGAACTATTCAACAAGTTTCTCGACAAAGATGGCTCAAAGTCTCTTAAATTTTTCCTGCAAGAGGCTGAACCTCCAGGAAATGGTAGGTGTCATGGTTTAATATCAACACATATTTTCTTATAGTCTCTAAATGAATGTATACTAAAAAGGCAGCCTCTTGAGTTGATATTGGTATACTTGTCGATTCTATTCCATACTAAAATCCCATAACAGCGTAGTTCAGTGGCGGAGCTAGGGGTATTGGTCAGAGGGGGCGAGAATGGTCTGTAGGGGCGCTTTCGACACTTTCTAAGCGGAGCGCCACCACAGGTTGGCGCGGAGCGTACAGAATTTTTTTGAGTAAAGATATTCCCTAGATCGCCGGAAATGACCCTTTCCGGGCCTTGCTAATTTGCAGATAAACGAAGAATAAATATGTGTCATCGCCATTTGTGACAAGTCGGAAGTTTATATGGGTGTTGAAAGTACATGCGCTTCATCACAATCCTTGTAGTATCTTTGTGAGTGCTCATGTTTTCGAAAAAATAGATCGAAAACCCCGTACAGTTCTTGGAAAGAGTTTCGTACAACAGAATTAAGTGCCGATAAATTAAATACCGCCGTACGTTAGAGCATTTTGTCAGTAAACTACACCAACAAAATGTGACAAATGTCAATAGGTAGATGAGAGTGCAATAAAAAAAGTCAATAATCGCGAATAAGTAAAAAGTGCTAAAAAGCTGAAAAGGACGCCAGCAGTCCATTTGAGTCCGTCGGGGGGGGGGGGCATCCGCCCCCTGTCTGTATGGACGCTCCGCCACTGGTTGTAGCAAAAGAAATGAGCTTGAATTTAGAACATTCGCGATTTTGACTTGGGGAAGTTTGTTTATGATTCATGTATAATTTAGACGGCAAATGGACAAAATTCACAGCCTTTACTAGGGTGTTCAGGACTGAGAAGGCTAACTTGAACTAATCTTTCATTAATTAATACCTATATGTTTGGGTTTCTTTTTGTTTCGAGATTTAATAGTTCTATAGTTAATAATGCCTAGTTAATACGTTCGAATTCGAATTACTGCGAGGATAAATTCGATTTAATATGCGTATATATTCGAATTATTTCGCGCGTATATTTAATTTAACCGTGTATATATTCGATTTATTTTGAATATATATTCTGTTTAAGTCGCGTATATAATCGCTTTTAGCCGCGAATATATTATGCGGGATTCTCCCACACGATTTGTCCATACACGCAATAATATTAAACACCTGTCCCAATTTAGCATAGGCCCTTCGTGTGTTACCGTATTGAATGGTAAATGGTATAGCAGGGGCTGTTAGTTACAACTCCCCAGGGTATAATACAGTATATGATATAACTTATGGTACGCTGACTGAATATCAGCTGCAGGCTGGTGTGGTATGGTTAGGGTTTTGCATTCTTCTATTTAATTATTAAGATTTGAAAGAAGGTATATAAATATCATAAAGATTGCAACTTTATTCTGAGAATCAATTTCGTATTTCCATCCAGACGTCATCTTCCGCTACCACGATGCTGAGACAATAATTTCCCCACCAATGTCTCCTGGTCGGTTTTACACTACAGTTTCACAAACTCTACATTGTTTATCTTTTTGTAATCACATTTAAAGTATGTAGTGATCATTGTTAAGAGAATTTTCGCTTTGCTTATATGTGATGTCGTCTGTCCTGAGTTTCCGTCATTATTATGCTAATGTATTACCACGTTTAACTTATACAGTGACGTCATTTATTGTATAGTTGACTGATTTTCGACTGTGAAGTTATAGTAAATTAAGTGCAGGTTTCTTCTCCACTTGGCTCTCCTTTTCCGAGGTTTTCTCTTCGTGTATTTCTCTCTCTCTCTCTTGCCCCGACACAAATCTGGATAATAATGGCAAAATGGATTTAAGTTTTATAACGGTCTCCAGGATTTATTATCGGCCGGCGTCGCCTTTTGTATGAAATACATGCGAAAAAAATTTTTCACCGAAATTTGAAATTGAATAAATAAATATTATAATTAAAATTAATTGATCAAAGTTAAAGCATTCCAAAATAAAGAAGCGCTGTATTTTGGTGGGCAAAACAATGGACGGAGATATCATAAGTAGAGGTTAACCAATTTTCATAAATATCTTTGCTACATTTTTATGAACTTCCTCATAGGCCTACCACCATTCATATAATACGTAAAATTTGAATATACGATCAAAACTTTACCAACGTTCCCTTAAAGGTATGCTGTATATAGACCACAACTATAGCACGCTATCATGGAAAATTTTCCTGAGATTACGTAATCGACCTGCCTTGGTCGTAAAATGACCTCTTTTTACCAATTAGTCTGCAATGCCTGCCACATATTTTTTTCTTTTATGAGGGTCTTTGTGTGAACGCTGTACGATTAACTACACTGTAGACATGAACATATTTCCACACAGTGTTTACACAAAGAGCCTAATGGTGTTAAGATGCTATGCAGGCTAATTGTCGAGCCAGGGGTCGATTTACGACCGTGGCAGGTCGATTACGTAATCACAAAACTTTCCTAGCTATAGAGTGCTTTAATTAGAGCCAATAAAGCAGACCTTTACAGCCTTCTGTTATAGGAATGGTCAATCCATGTTCATTCTTCTTAAGGGAGCATTCTCAACCTCTGTCACGATAAATTCTTTCCTTCTATGTCTTGGAAATTATTAAATTATTGGCCCAAAAAGTCAAATTTGGTCACATGCCAGAGTATAAATTATACTTTAATGCAAATATATGCTTTCGTTCCTTTTGTGGTGTCTACTTCGGTATGATAGTCTGTGATGGCATGAACTATAGTGTAGCAATGTAAAGACAAAAGAATTACTGACTGGGTCTCTCTGTATTATCTAATTACTGTACAATTAATGACCATACTTCAAGATCAAGACGTGGTACTGCAGGCTAGTTTACTAAGCGGACATATATAAGAGATGTAAACCAGTATAATCAAGGTGAACAGTCTTTATTTTTACCGGTGTAGCACCTTTTAATAAAATAGATATGTTTATTATATCTAATGGGAAAAAACGTGGTGCACCGAAAAGAATTAAGTTTGGAATCATACCCAAGTAGAGCCACTCAGGATCAATGGGTGCGGGATTATGGGATGAGGGGGAAGGGGGGGGGGGAAGGATCATTCGAGTATTGGACATAACCATATCTGACTTTTGGATCTAAATAATGTCATTTTCAAGTTCTAGGGGCTTTTGATGCTGCCGTGCAGAATATGTTTGCCTTCTAATGCTTTGGTAGCACATGGTGTGTTACTGGACAATGCCATAAAGATAAACAATATAAAGCTGTATACACATCAACTGGAACATACTATAGATTCATTGCTTGATTGAGGGAAACTTCTACCTTCCCCATCCTCCCCCTCCCCTCCTGTTCCCCTCTAACCTTTGTTATGCAGATGTGCTGTTAAGATCTGCAATATTCCACAGTGCTCTTAACTAATAGTTTTCAGCAAATGTGAATACAATTAATTTAAACATACATTATGTTTTAACCGCTGTGACTATGCCTGGTACACTTGCTTCCTCTTTGTTGATGAGATTAATCCGTCCCTTCTTGTGTGTCATAAACTCATAATCCTTAAATGCATGCAATTGTAACAGATTGTGTTAAATGGAAACATTGGTTGTTATTTCTTTGATACCATCAAGCACAGACATCCAGTGTGACGTCCAGCTTGTCAGAGACGATGTTTGCTTTCGGAAAGGCCGTCTGTGAGATAATCCATCATATGAAGTGCCTTAATATCCTGTACAGGATTCACGAAATCCTGGAAATAACTGAAAGTGAATAATTGTACCCTATGGCTTTCAATATATATGTTACTTTGTCTGTTGCTGCATAATCACATAGAAGGACAGAGGTAAACAGGGTGGGGGTGGGGGGGGGGGTTGGTGATAAGAAAGAAAGAGAAAAAATGACAATTGATAAAAAATTATTGATCAAGAGGGAAGAAAAAGGTTAATTGTCATTTATATGTGATAGAATAGATGTATATAAAATGACAGGAAATTTAATTTAGCTAAATCTTAATAAATACGACTTTTACATGTTTTCTTTCTTCTATTCCTGTAATTTTTTATGACTATATTTTTCTATCAGCATGAAGCACTTTAAAGAGTTGTATTTTACTGCTGGCTTGGCTGCATATTAATGGTTTAAGAAGACTTGAAAGTCAGACCGAGTTAATTTCATTTTTCATTATGTGTTTTTACTGCCCAAACTTTACGATTTATTTTACCGTTGGAAGTTATTCTACGTATGTGAGAATGTGGGAAACGCTCTCATGATCCAGTAACCAGAATGGACTTATATGTACCTTGAATGTGGAAGGTGTTTCTTCACCAAAATAGTTGACAAAAAGTGATTTTAATTTTGACATTTTAGCCATTATTTTGTGTCAACCAGACAGTCCACACATATCTTTCTTTAAAATGTTCTTATTAATGTGGAGATCCAATGGAAAAAAAACATGTGGATAGGAGACCAGAACAGGGTTGTGGGAGGGTAGGGAGCTGGGTGGGTTGGGGTGGTGGAAGGGCTGTAAGTGGGGGAATTTGTAAGAGCATAGAGACATGTGAAGTGATGTATTTCAGGTAACATAAAAGTTATTGCAGCTGGTTGCACCCAATTATCCCCCATTTTCACTTAGCAAATATCCATAGATATAATTGTTCTGGTTTGTGAAGGTTATATGTGGAGGAAATGCATATCTTAGTACATGGGGATGTATTTTCCTCTGGATTTATCCATAATATTTACCTGACTGTGATTATAAGTCATGTATAAATATGAGCCTAACCATGCAGAGAGCTGCTATTTTGATAACTTTCGATAAGAGCTCCTTGGACCCCAGATAAATTTTTGTAGATTGTTTCATTATTGTCACATTACTGTACAGTATATTTACGTCTACACTGATTTAGAACACAGACCAATGCTGAGGAGTGAGGATGGGGTTGGGTTGGGGAGTGAGGAGTGGGTAAGAAGGATGGGGTCATTATTCATGAGCATCTTCATGAGTACATGAGATAAATGGTAGATGTTTGAGGTGTTCTCTCCTACAAATTTCTCACATGAGATGCAGTTGTAATTCATACAACCACCATTAAAGTTACAAGCATTACTGTCATTAGTAAGTTCGTAATCTATCTTTTTGATTATGATGTTTTTTTTCACAAATATATTTTTTATGTGTAACTGTTACTGTTACAAGTAAAGAATTTATTATTGATCTTAACATTAGACTTTGAAATTGAGACAATATGAAAAGAGGCTTTTAATTTATATATAACAATTCTCTGTTATTTTCAGGTATCCAGTTTTTAGAGGCTTTGAATTTATAGAGAAGTGTCAACTTTACATAACTGAGAGAGTCAATAATATATTAGCACCAGTTAAATATTCATGCTACAAAAAAAAAGAAAAAAAAAAAGGTAATTTGAATAATAAAATTGTCAGTTTTGGGAAAGTCAAAATGTTTGTCACACTTTCGTTATGTCAGTGAAAGTAATAGTATACCAGGTGCGACCATAGGTCTTGTTTCATTAGAATTTGTGTCATAATTTATCCAGTATCACATTGCACGTTGCTATGCAAATAAGACTGAATTAACTGCTAGAGCAAAATAAATACACATGTGTGGCAGTTGTCGTACCCACCACAACCATAGTGTTTTCAGTATTTTGTTACTTAAAAAATTATGAGATGTCACAAAATTGATAAACACAATATTAACATTAAATTATTCAATGTAGTTTTGTTTCTTTTTTCGTTCCCCCTTTCTTTTTTAGTGAATTTCTGTTCTCCCCATCTTGTTAACAAAAGGGAAAATTTGATTGATTGTTGTGTGTGTGTGTTTCTTTGGGCTAAATCTCTTCCTTTTTCGTAATGTTTCAATTTTATGTCGTATCATTTACTTTACTGTGAACTCTGATATTGATATTGTTAAGTTGTAATCACATTGAATAACAGCAAGTTTATATCTTTTACCTCTAACATATATTTTTATGACTTTTTTTTTTCTTTTTTATGTGATATGTAACTTCTTTGTGCATTCCGTCTTTAATAAATAACATTTTACAAATCGTGGAGCAAAACCTCAAATTGATTTCATTTCTGTCCCTTTTCCTTATTGAGTGTGTTCAGTCTTTTCTGTTAACAGTCAATAAGCTATTTTTTTTTCTATTTGACACGTTTTCTTGTGTTTAAACACACAAGGGCAATAATAGAACAGTTTCTGTTCCCTTACACTTCCCCTCCATGTCCTCACTCAAATCCCCTCCCTCCTCCCCTATCCCACCACTTCCTCTGCTCTAGCACTACCCCACCAATTACCCTCCTCCACGTCCTCCACACAAGCACTATCCCTTTCCCTACACTTCCCCTCCCCAACACTTCCACTCTCCATCACTTCTGTTCCCCAACACTCCTCTCCCCTACACTTCCATTCCCCTACGCTTCCACTCTCCAACACTTCCCCTCCTCTACACTTCCCCTCCCCAACACTTCCCCTCCTATACACTTCCCCTCCCCAACACTGCCCCGCCTCAACATTTCCCCTCCCCGTTTGTCCATCCACTGTCTCCATATGCATTCCAATAACCAGTCTCTAAAATTGGGGGACACAAACACATCAAGGCCCATCGTCATTGCTCCACGCCGTGACCAAACTTAACTAGAAGCATTCTTTACCATATTTAACTGCCCAACTGACCACAACTGAAAAGATGAAATTAAGCCATAGAAGACGTCGTATAGAGGGTTTATTCTCTAGGCAAAATACAAGCAAACGTGTAGAGGTTGACGTCACCAGCTTCCTGTGAAGGTAAATCTGAATGCGTCTTGAAAGTTCATTGCAAATTTATTTAACCTTAAAGGAGGATATGAGTGGCTGCTAGAAGATTAAGTGTCAAAATCTAGCAAGCTTTGTTGGGAGCCAAAACTACGGTGATCAGCAAAGATAATCACCACAAAGTTTTGTATTTTTCTACTATATTCAAAGTATTTGATTTTTTCTGGGACGTTTCTTTGTATATTCGGGAAAAAGTTTAGAGAGTCAGAACCGTCAAAAATGGTACTTTTAAATTACGAAAACTCTTAGAAGTTGACCTTGAGAAAGGTATCAAGGTTAGCGTATCGAACCCACAACCCTTACTTCCGACTGCTCGCTCGAAGAAATATCTACATTTAGCTAAATGATTTCTTTAAATGCTTTAAGGCAACGACAATCCTCTTCATTTGAACACCATCTGTTCTTTGATTAATATTCTCTAAAGTGCAAGCAAGAAACACATCATGACATCTGAAAAAATGATAAAACAATCACTTGATGAGATATTTTTAGTCACTTTGCCGACTACATTTATCCGGATATTCAACGGCCGTTATCTGAAGGGCGCCATACAGATGAACTGTATGAAAGTAGGGGCGCTCTTCCAAAATAGGGCTTCTCGGCCTTTTGGCTAAGATCATGTGTAGTAACTGTTCGCTTCCGAGGGGAATGGTGATACACACCCGACGATGATCACACAGTCACAGTCCAGATGCAAGGGGACTTGGGTTGATAGCGGATCAGTCGTTCGGTAGTTTGGTTTTCGTGCCCAGGTTCTTTCCTGTGTAACTTTTCTTAAAAAGTATCTTCCAAAATATGGATGTTAAGACTGAGAAAGTTACGATTTTAATTACACCGATCAAACTGATAGTCTTGGATATAACTGTGAGACGATAGTAGACGACAATCTATGCAAAATGTTGTCCTTCCCAACGGCCCCTCATAACCTTTATGGTATAGTTTAGACCGTTTACTGCTCTGCTTTGAGATCAAGATGGAGAGTCTGGTCTTTGTCCGTTTTGTTCTCCCGGGACAGCACACGTTGTGGTCAAGAGATTAAAATATCAAATTAGGATTGTGGGGTGAATGGTAGAGTATAATCTCTGCTCACACCGAATAAACGTTATGGCGGAATGGATAAAGAATTGCATTATTTGGTTAGATATTGTTTTTTTTATGTTGCCTCGTTTTGTTTGCCTGAATTGCTTGGTTAATTATATGTCGTCGGTGAGGCAGTGTTTGGTACCGAGGGTCTGAATGAGACCTGAGTATAAGACCACGAGTCAAAGAACATGATCTAGAAACCTTGTACCGTTTTAATGTAAAACATAATTGGCGGATTTGGAAAACGTCAACTATTTTAGCATTCTAAGCGAGGACAGTATATTGAATGCATGGGCTACGGGCGAATCCAGCTTTTTTTAAACATGGTTAGGTGGCTCTGAGGTTGTACAAGCGGATTCCTCATGTAAGGAGATCTTGGCGCATCTTTCAAGTCTAAATTGTCTAACTTGATGAGATGTAAAGTTCAATTTATGCGGGGTTTTTTTCCATTTACTTGGATTAGTTGGACCTATATTGTAAACTCCTTTGTGGTGGGGCATACGTAGACAACACTTCCAACTGCCTTTTTATTGTTACGCTGATGCCGGGAAACCAGTATCAATACTTTATTTCGTGGTTAAAGGAAGGAGAGCAAGGGTGTGAGGAGGGTGGACACCACAAATAGAAAAGAATAGAAAACGAACAAAGTATATCTTACATCCCTGTATTTGATCAAAATATAAAATTATGTTATAAATTTTAACTATTAATATTAATATCTTGAACCCTTCCTGTAAAATAAACCCCTGTAAGAGTTAATAAATTTTATATTTACACTTTTCTTTCCAAGTTAATATATTTCTTGTTAATATCTTAAGTTACGTGCGTTAAGTGTTTATAGAATATCAACCACCCAAAAGAAAGGAAAACTAACCTGAAAATGACCAATAGAGTGATCGCAATATAGTGGTATAGATTTGTGTTTAATAAATTGCTGTAAAATATAATTATATCTATAGAACATGAACCAATTGAGAGACAAAGGGGGAGGGGCGGTGGGAGGGGAGGGGCGGACTTAAATGACTGATGACTATATCGCGTTAGCATACTGAACGATGTTACAATCATCTCTTTTGCTCATATCGGGTAAAACTAGGACTAAAACATACATTCATCACGTCTTGTTTTTTTATAATTGATTTTTACTTTAACTTTTTAGGAGCTTATTTGTCGTTTAATTAGGAAATTTGGGCTGTGTAATAAACTAAGCTATCAAGAAGGCGAACATCCGCTGCACTTAAACAAGATTCTTTACGTCAAGGGACAGGAATTTCTTGAATTGTGAAAGTTATGATCATGTGAGAGTGTTTCACAAACACACTGGAGGCGTCGATTTCCTATATGCAGGTAACGATATGACATGTACACAGTCGCCCTAGAAATCTTCGCTGCCTGAAGCCTTCCAAGTTCAGTTATTAATGAAAAGAGAGGCTAATAATGCTTTCACCGTCAAAACAACGGTATGCCAATATATTCAGGATACTGAAATTCATTATACGCGAGAACAATCTTAAATAGCAAGCACATACATTAGAATCTACAACTTTTTTGGTTGTTTTAAAAGAATGTGCAACTTTTTTACGTCTTGGAAATATTGGCATACATTAATTTTAGTTTATACACACTTCTAGTCTCTAATTGCCATAGAACTTGTGCCTTGTTTTCGTCAGAATATGTCAAACTGGGCAGACTTCTTTGATTATTGAAGAAGAAGAAGAAGATGTTTGCTCAGCTGTTCTGTTTGGAATACAATCTATGACTTGTTGGATCAATTCCTTATCTCTATTTTTCTCTTTTCTTTTATTTAATTAAGTCGTTCCGGTGAGTTGCGAGTTCTCCTTTGTCGCCTGATGACGTAAGCAGCCACTCCTGCGGCGAGAACCACCAAGAAAAAAGCTCCAACGGCGAAGCCAAGACCGACAGCTCTTCCTGCACCATGAGAAGCGCTGATTTGTTGAGGATTTCCTGCAGCTGTGTCGGGCCTTACTTGTCCACCACCTTGTGCTGGCCCAACACCGTTAGCACCAGCGGCTCCACCAACGGCTCCATTTCGATCTGGTCTGGCTTGTCCTCCTGCAGCCCACACGTCTCCGTCAACAGCTTGGGCAACTTAAAGAAAGAAACGAATAATATAAAGGGGGAGTAAGGTCACTTGTAGAACTACAATGGTAAAGCTACATCACTATCAAATCAGTGGCAGAGATTATAGTATTCTGTCTAACAAATGAACTAAGAATCTTTCTGTATTTCCTCTTATTATACAGGTGCTCATGCATGAGAGTATTCATAAAATTCAACAAAATTCCAAGGCGTTGTTGGAGTCACGTGTGACAATCATTCCTGATTTTGGTCGTCATTTATTTGTATCATTGTCAGGGACAAAATTTCACAGCTGCTGTTTGTTTTATTTTAAACTGCTCTGGGTTATTTAACATTTTCATTTGGTAGCTCGGCCGAGTTGGGTTAGGAAATTAAGATGTACTGCCTTGACTTGCAGCACTTGATTTTACGCCAAGCCATTTATACCATTACCTCACTTACCATTCTAAGTTGATTCTTTGACATTAATTATTATGGCTTTATTTTGTGGCAAGACATTTAGTCAGTTGCCATTGTTATTTGATTTACGTAGAGACTGCACTTTGGCATTTGATACTACTACTACTACGATTAAATTTGATTCCGTGCCATGACAGGTTCATCACCGTTATATATCTTGAATCTATGTAATGACCACTAAATTTACTTGCTTTATTTAATGCGATGACACTTTGCAGATTAACGATTCCATACTTGATTGCATGACATGGCACTTTAACATTCATACTAAGGAACTTACCGTTATCACTTGATTCTGCAGGCTCAATATCAGATTCAATGTCTGACTCAGCTGGTTCGGACTCAAATTCACTGGTTTCTACGGGTCCATTCAGAATGAGTAGACCAGGACTATTGGCTGCTACTAACTCAAGAGGTTCATAGGACGATTCATAGGCTGAACCAATACCACGTGGTGGTGGTACAGCGAACCCTAAAATTGAGGGCACACAGGCTGAAAGAGAACAAAAAAATGAAAACATAACCACATCATTCATTGACGTCAGATTCGTATATGTAAGAAACAACACCAACATTTGTTTGACAACTATGTACACCTTTTTCTATACTTAAAGGACGACTTGATATATTATCGTCCAAGAATCAAGAACATCTGACTGCTAGTAATGTTTCTATACATCTGTTCTGGTTTTCAAGACAGTCAACTTTCAAACAGCTAAGTCTCTGAAATGCTCCATTAAGACAAAATCGATGATGACATCGGCTCCTAAGTGCATATGAATGTTAATGTAAATCCATGATTCATATAAAAACCAAGTTCTTCTAACTTCGTATAAACAACCTTTGGATGACACTACCCTCATTGTCCTGACAAATGTGTACTACATTGTAAGTATGGCTAATTAAAGGAGCATTTTTCAAACAAAATTGAAAGTGTTATAGAAATACAACTTGTACAAACAGCAGTGGTTTTAGCGGTGTACAACAAATCAAAGCTAATTTTGTGTCTTTAAAGAGGTGAATCATTGTCTACAGCGTGAAACATGCAATATACTCAGGAATTAAATGACAGCTCAATGGAATATAGTCTGTAACCCTTAAATGACTCGTTCAAATGAAGTGAATTAAAGTGGTGGTTGTAAAAAGAACTGCCAACTGGAGATGAGGTGAGACATACAAGAGAGCATGAGCAGGAGACCGAAGAAGCAGGAGGATCAGGAAGTATAGCTGTGTAAGAGCAGCGGGGCAAGGTATGGCAAGAGGCGGCGACTAGTATGGGAGCTTGAGGAGTGAGGAAGCAGAGCAGAGCCAGAGGAACCGAGAGACGAAGCAGGAGGATCAAAGGAGGGAAAACAAGAGTAGCAGGAATGGAACAAGATGCACCGGGCGGGCATATGGGAGGGGAGGAGAGGGAGGGGAGGGGAGGAGCGAAGGGCAAGGAGACAGGGACTGAATACGTCATCGTAATCGCCAGAACTACACTCGAGATACGCTCTGTACCTGCTACCTCTTGGTGCAAACAAATAAAAGTCAATGCAAAATAATTCTCTATAGAGGTACTCTTGTTCAAGACAGAGCCGCATAATGAGCGCTGGTGCAAGAACACAAAGACCGCCCTCGATAATGCATTTACCGTTACTACCTTTCCGTCCCTCATTTTGACAGTAATTACCTGTTCCTGTCCGAAGGAAGCCACTTATTATACACTTTTATAAAGAGACACGTCACGGTGTTTCTATTCCACTACTACCTATCAAACTCTATGACTTCAACATCGTGACATATTTATGAATATTTCCTACTCGTCATCTCCGCATGCACTGAGTGTTTCTGTGGGTGGTGCACTGGCTTTATCAGCAGGGTGCAGCTACATATATGTAAATCAAGTCCTATATTGACACAGTTGGTTGGTATACAACCGATATCATAAAAAAATCGATATATCTACGTGATGTTTTCCACATTCAAAGGATATAAACGTTAATCGTTATTTAGAAATGCTAAGTTGATGATCGAATTAAGTATAGTGTAATAAGTAACTATAGAGAGAAGTAGAGATTTTAATGATGTACCATATGGTACGTATGGTTACATCTTTGTAGTTGAAGTAAAATTTAGTATTAAAGAGATCATTCTTTCTACTGGTCCCAAATAGCAACCCTAAACTTTATCATTAACATATGTAACAGTAGGCAACCATATCCATATAATTAATATGACGTTTCGTTAATCACAGTTAAACATTTAGCAAGAGGAAGCCAACACAAATTATCGCATTGTTCTTGTATTTCTAAATCTTCGGGAATTAAGAGTTGTTCTATCCAATAATTCCATTTTCTGTAGCTCTTACAAATTTTAAAAAAGAAAATCATATATGTTATTTTAACACACCATATTTATTTGAAAATGGTAAATGATGGCTCCTAGAGTTAAGTACTATTAAAATATTCTTAATATATGCATTGACATGTGGATATTGTCGCCAGTTAGAAAACAAAACGCACTGAAAAAAATATTGTCTTGATTATTATCAAAACGAGGTCCAATTCTTTGATGAAGGCACTTATTTATCATTTATTCAAATTCAATTTTGATGAGTATTTCCGAATATTTTTAATATGAATTAAGATGAATTAAGATCCAACAAGCTGCTAAAATTTGAAGCAAAGATATGTAAGCTTTATATATATAATTTGCACAATATCCTGTGTCTGATGAATAAGAAGGGCCATAATAGGAGTGTGGACTCTTCACGTTACTCATTGCTGAAGTTAATTCCTTTTATATATTTATTTTGGTATTCGAGAATCATGACTTTATTTATCTCAACATGTGACGCCTATATTCCTGGCTTGTTGTCTTATGTTGATTCGTGATTTCCTCGGCAATATATTTATATCATACACAAGTCTATCTACGCCAGAATAGTCAAGCAGGAAGTTCCCAATCAGTAGTTACTATTTTTGGAATCACGTCTAAGTATAGTTACCCTTCCGTCAATTGAGAACCTCAATTAGTAATCCTGAATAATTATGATTACGAAAATCGCACATTCTTTATACGAATATTCTAAACGCTAAAGCCGATGCTATGACAGAGAGAGACAGATACAAAACGAACTATGTGGACTATTTTACCTTCTGAGTGGTATTTCCAGCCCAAATATTACATGGAATATATTGTCATGGTTTCAAATATACTCATACAAATGAACGCTAAAATTAGGATTCCATTGTGTAGAAATACAATTACTTTTTTAAAATATATCCCCTTTATACGTTCATACAACGTGTAATAGGATATTTAAGTATATTCTCTATATTATCCAAGTAAATGTGTGACAGAAAGTTACTAACCTAATCTTAAATACAGTATTACTTCCAAAAGACTATCGTTTGATACGAGAAATATCATTGAGTGATTTGACAATGTTAACATGATATTGCTTTTAGATAAATACGCATGAGCTAGTGTGTATATAATTACATCCTACACGAATGATTGTGAAAACAAAACTTGATTGGAAATACCGAAATATTATAATGTAATAGAGAGCTCAATGCATTTACTGCAATCCACTGGACACTAATTAAATATGAATAATTAATGTTTGTTCCAGAGAAAGCTTAAGATGTTCATACTTAAGACATACTAAGTTCTTTGCAAGAGATCAAAATATGTCCCACTATAGGTTATAGTTGTACGTGCCGTAGCGGCACCAAGTGGATAATCACCTTTAAGGTACATCGTGCGTTGGCATGAATCTAGTGAACCTTGTAAATAGAGGGATGTGCCTCACTTTAGTTATTTTAGTATGAATAAGCATAACGTGTTCAATTGCCTGTTGGCATATCCTATCGACATTTATGACAAAAATAACTCTAACAATGCAGCCCATATGATTATGTCCCTATATGTGTCAGTGTGTGGTTCTGCCAAGGAAACACAAAATTAGTAGCCACTAATTGATTTCTATTAGAAGCCGGAAAACACGTGTTTCTTGTAATATTAATGGACATAATCAAACCCAGATGGACGTGCCTTTTCTCGTCGACAGGTGAATGGATTTTATCTACAGAGAATAAAATGACTAGTTATGACTGCGTTATTTCTGTCACAACTCCACCGCACACGCCAAAGGTTAATATTGACAACCTATTTACATCATACAACACGCAAATTGTATAAGCTAGGCTGATGGTCGATTTTCTGCATTGGGTCAGCGTGGGGAGAGTTGCGACCTATTTTAGGTTGATTGTAGTAACTTGAAGCCTCATTACATGATCGTTACACCCATTTGCTGATAGGCCTACGTCTATCATCAATGCTTCTATACTTCATGTACTGAACATAACCCCCAATACAAAACCATCTGGTTAAAATTCAGTGGTAGTAAATATCATGTTCTGGGAAAACTTGATTTCTCACTGAGGGATAATTTTAAAGGTTTTCTTTTGCAATTTACAAAACATCACCCATGTTTATATCGTTTTTGACCGAGTAATGCCTATCGGCCATTAAAGTGGCTCTATGTTACTCTGACTGATCAAAATATTATAAAACCTTACTACATATTCTTTCCTCCTTAATTCACCTTGGTACTTTAGCAGGAAGAAACTAGATAATGATACACAAGTAACATAAAAGCAACACTTTTTGATCCAACTTCAGAGGTATTACTATTAGAGATCTTTCATCAAACTGAAATTTTTGTGCTGTTTTCTTATGAGAAATTTCCAAAGCAATTTTAATACATTAGAATATCAGCTAAGTCTTAGTGTAATCCAGTACAGTGTTTATTAAAGAATGACGGTAGGCACAAAAATGAATTTGATATATGGTTAGACCTTTAAAAACTGGTATTATTGAGTCCAGGTTGTATGTATTGAGAACTATCCTATGAAATATCAATACATATTCAACCAAAGCGCATAAACTACTTAGTGCAGCACACAAAAACATTAGGTCAGCTCACATCTCCATATAAAAACAAGGTTTTTTTTAAGACCTCAAGTAAGATGTTTACAATGCATTCAAGTTGTCCAAGACAAATGATGTTGCATGTGATCCATGAATGGTCTTTTGCTAGTTTCACGTTCAAGCCTCAAAGTTAAACTATATATTTAAGTTATCAATTCGGCCTGGACTGTGGAGTCAAAATCTTCATCACTAAGCCTAAAGAGCATACCATATTTTCAACATATCTTAAATACCATTTGAAAACTAGGATAGCTATAGAAACATTACTGGCAACGTTCAAATGTTCCCCTTTTGTTGTTGGATTATAACATGTTAACAGTACATTTCTGCCTAAATATAATGTGAGATTGGGAGATATGCTATGATTCTATACGTAAGAGCCCTATAAGTAATGATATATATCTAAACCACAAATAGGTAAAACTGTAGAACTAATAAAGTATACAGTAAACTCTACAAGTACAAATAGCAAGTCTAAAATATAGCATAACGGGGAAAAAATGAAACGAACATTATGAAAGCATGCATTTCTCCTTCACCGTTAATTGTTTTATCATATAGATATTATTACAAAGTTAAAAGACAATCTCCTGTTGACATATCATAAAGGTCCCAGCAAAAGCCTTTTTCACAGGATGTGAGTATATGACTCATACAAAGACTGAATCATTTTAATGAGCTTCAATTAAGTTTCCACCGTCTAATTTCCTTAATAACGCAAACTGAAAAATTTAAAACAGGCTTCAATGAAAGTACAGTGCATGAACATGTGTTCAGTATACATTATATATCAGCAGATGATACGCTATAATTATGACCCTTTAAGTTGGAATTAAAGAGAACAATGTTCCATTGTTTCAAGAAAGCTTAACTGAGACCTTTTTAATCCGAAAGATGATATTTTTGTTCAAAGTAACAGTTTATTAAATGTGTTATATTAAATGTGTTAAGTCTTTTGCAATGATGTTTCTTGTACATTTACTGCATCTGTTGAGTCCTTTAAGCTGTATTCCTACTGTTTAAAGTCTTTTTTAACAAGATCATTGTCTTTCTTGTCTTAAGAAACAGAGCCTTGTTCACTAGCTAATGCCCACATATTTATTATAAGGTCATCTTTCATGAAAGTTTTGGTGACTTAAACAAAAGACATGATTCAATATTTTGCCACTCTGCCTTGCTGTAAGCATATGCTCATAAGTAAAATTGTCTTCAGTAAAGAAAAACGTCTGTACAAACATTTTACTACATTTTTCTTAAATATGTTTCTGGATGACAGACATATTCTTCGCATTCGTCTGATGCAACTATTACTTCTCAAATAACTCCAGCTTATAGTGAAAGCAAACGTTTATTGAAAGGTATTATAGTAAATCTGAACGTTAAGGGACCGTCTCAACAGTTAAAACGTAAGGAATAATACTTTAAAAAGGAATCACTGATGACTAGTTTTGGCAATATCGATTAAAACAATACATATTTGGTTCCCTAAACAATAAATGAGATGTTCTGTTTTTTCACTTCATGTTCACGATTTCTGAGTTGATATTTTGGAACACAAAGTAGGCTGTTGTCTATTGGAATTAATTGATGGATTTCTGTCTACTTCGTTTATGATTCTCAATGCACGTTGTTCTTTCTTGTAGAGCATCTTTATTTCTTACACTTTAATTATTAAAGCTGAATCGAGGAACCATACAGAAGATATATCTCAAATCCAATCGTTGATTCGTTCCCCCTTTTTTATCTTAATTTTAGCAACAACATGCATATTAGAGTGTAAGATGATAGAATCATAAAATATCATATCACATTTGCCATCTTTTTTTTGCTTAGATTAAATGAAATCACGGTACATACAGATTTAAATAAAGTTGCAGAAACTTTCCTTTTCAATTGTTCAAAACATTTTTGTGTCTAAAAAGAACAAGAATATCTTTTTTTCAAAGATTATTGCTGTCAAAAATGATACTATCATGATCAAAGAGACAGATAACAAAAAGCATACCAATGATTAATAGAACTGTTGAGATCCTTGCGTCCATTTTGTGTCACCAACGGTAGTCAACTTCTGGATGGAATAAAATAAATATTCTTGATTCTTGATGGTAAGTTCGAAGTTCTGTCTTCCTTACAATCTTCCGACCTTTATCGTGAGTAACTAATGGGGATCTTGTTTAACAGTGTGCTACTGTGTCCGGTAGCAGAGCTCTTTTATACTTCCTAGCACGTTGTGAATAACACGTCCAGATGCTTACACTCGTCGTAGGTAGTTGACATGAGTCTATTACTCACCGTCGGATGGACATCTATTGGATGTTCCGCTCCCAAGCGGTATTTTTGGATGGTAACGCTGACGTATGGGAAGGATGTCTAAAGAGATTTTGAAGTATGAGGAAATTCAATTCTTCCTACGAGTTTAACCAAAAAAAGATTTTTCTTTTCACCGTCATGGATACAGTAGTGCAAAGAGTAAACTATTTCTCCTATGTAGGCCTATCTACATTAGATAGATATATACTTGTTGCATCTTCTCAATTCATATCGTTTCTTATGACGAAATCATTACTCATTTTGGGCATGTTTCTCCATGTGAAATAACCAGCAAACGTTCATTACTCAGTTTCATATAAGTTAACGTTCCCAGAATTAGACGGAAATAAAATGAAACTGCTATGTACGATGCAAACTGTTTTTTTTAATATGTCAAGATAGATAGAATTATTAACTCAGTCTTTAACTAAGTAAGCGATATGTCGATATTTTATTAAGAGTACGAACGATCATGTTAAGAAACACCTGAAACGTTTATCGTCCTTGTCATTTTAGCGTATAACATTCCATGACCGTGCGCCATTCATTTTTTTTACATGCATAATCATGATGATGTCATAATATTATGATCAACATGAACAAATATGTCCTTAATTCTCTTAGACAGTGCAAGATACGTGGGACACCTTAATTCACATCACTCTATAACTCAATGTTAATTTGTCAAACTGTCTCATTATTGTTACGTCACATCGACAAATGTTTCAGTATATTTTCCCGTTTTAGTGTAGAATGAATGTGCCACGGTGCCATCCGTTTTAAGCAGCAATTTACCAACTAGATTCTGCAACATTCAATTGACTATTAAATATACAACTGATGTCCCACGAAATACCAAACGTCTTACGTCACATTAAATCTGGGAGAGAAATGTCTACTTTCCATAAATTATCAATTTTCATACAAAGTAAGAATTACGATAAAGTTAAAGAGAGAGTTTGAATAGAGCCGGTAACCATGACAAAGTCGATTAATTTCACATAAGTTATCAGTAGCTTACTATAAAGCTAACTTTGAACAAACTTATTCTTTGTGTAGTTATGTTCAATTATATATTATCATGCTGGACACTCTACGCAACACAAAGTGAACCGACATATTGGCCCCTACTGTGTTTTGTGACTTCACAGTTGAAGTACTACAAAACAAAAATAGTTAAAAGAATAGTTTAGAAGGAAATTAGATGTTGGTATGTGCAAGACAAACTTGATTTTAGTATTAGGGTGAGTTACCAAGTTATGAATTATAGGAAGACAATGGTATTGACTATTCTCAGAGCAACTATGATAATTGTATCATATGTCACACTCTACTTGAGGGCAGTAGAAGAAGCCTAAATTGGCGAGAGAGATCAAGCAGAGGCACAATTTTCGAGGGGGCAGTGGGACGTTTGAATTTGATAGTTGCATCATAATTTCCTCGACAAATTGATTTGTTTGTATGTATTCCGTATATCACAAATTCAAGTATTGAAGATTTCTTAGAACAAAAAGGCACTGCATAATAACATATTTTCTTTAAATTGTTTAACAATAGGACCTTCTAAATAAGAAAAAATATAAAACGAAGAACAACAATATGACATTTTGTTCTAAAATGGAAAACGGTACGCCTCGTTCACAAAATGATAGGGCTCTTTAGAATTATTAAATATTTTTTTTACAAAAGTGGAGGGAGCACGAACCTATAATTATTCCCCCTGGGCTCCGCCGCCATGTTTTACTTTCTAACAGAGTCACCTAAGTAAACCTAGTACACTGATCCTAACAAATTCTACGGAGTAGTTACCCCTCGTTCACAAATTAACAGGTATTTAGCCCTTACCAACTTAATTATACAATAACCATTGGTACCATCAAATATGATATGCAAATTAGTTGAGATTCCAATTCAGCTCGATCGGTCTATCGATGCATCTCCGGCTATATATAAACAGGTTTTGACATGCGCATGGGCTTACTGTTGACGTTTGTTCAAGATCATGGACGTTGTAAATGTTATAAAGCTGTGGTGTTACTGCCGTAATTAGTCATTAGTTTTGTGGCCAATTAAGTTACGCACAAACTAGTAACACAAGTCCACATAACCACCAATTAAAGGGACATAAGTTAGTACATGCAGGCATCCAGAAAGACGGTTCAAGATGCATGTCCATTTGACTCACCTGGCGACATAGTTTGCAGATAAGCAAACAAACACACGTATACCTTCGCACTGATGTTATTAACAGTTTCCATCCGTTCAGTGATGTAGTCATTTGCCGCTTTAAAAAACTTACACACATCTACTTCGAGAGTCATCAATCAGGTTATATCCCTTACCCTAAAATAGATTACTTCAAAAGTACGGGTTCCTATTAAATGCGATGATATTGATGAATCGACTTTGTGCAGATTGTTTAAACGTATTTCATTTTTGTGTAATTTATGCTGTTTCATTACAATTATATAAGCCTGCTACCGGTATTTCATGATACCATTGTTGATCAGGATATCAAATGTAATGGAATGGGGGTATTTTAAATTCCCCCGACTGACTTATATTATAGGGACTGAACCAATATGGAAGGGCCAGAGGCGTACGTATGTCCGGTTTTTTTTTATAAAGGAGGGTGTGGTCATGGGATTAATGAAGCTTTCTTACATGTTGCACCGTCTGGGGATGGTTACCCAGATAAGAAATGAAAAATGTTTCATTTGCTTAACACAAAAGTAAACTTGCTAATAATGTCTTATCCAAAGGCGTCGACGAAACTCCTAGGGTACCAGTATCCTGTAGGCTATATATATATACTTGTCCATGACATGCTTCGGCTCTTTCTTGATCTCTGGACTGTGTTGAAGTTGACGCTGAATGAAACACTTCTGTGTTAGTTGGCTTCAATTTGATATTTCTATGGAGAAAATGGCTGCTTCCTAAACCCTGTATTCCCAAGACAGCTGCATCAATCAACATTCCCAATGTACCCAATGGACAACATTCAATAACTTCTATTTCAATGAACAACATCATCTGTTTCTCAGAGCTGTAATTGAAGGTAAAATTGTTGCTCACGGGCTTGAATCACGTAAAAATGTTACAGGCTAGCCCTGTTACTTGTTAGTGTTACTGTTGTTTGTTAGTGTTACTGTTGTTTGTTACAGTAGTGTAACTGTGTCCACTGCGTAACGTTATATTACAGAGTAAGGATGGGCTACTCGGAGTCGAGTGGAGTCTACAGAAGCCTAGGCCTACAGTTTGCTATGTATAGTAATTGTATGTATAGGCTCAAGCCACTGGGTCATATTTCTGACTGGCGGAACAAAAGACAATTTTCATGTGCCCGGGGTCATTCACTTACATAGCTATTCACTGGCAAGGCATACAGTAGTCCATAGCTGAAGCTAGTTGTATTGAAGTTACTCGTCAGAAGGTCATTCTATTAGACTATTACCTGAAATAAATATCACCAACACATTACAGTGACACGACCTATGCCATTTGGATATGCTTCTTTAGTTGGCTGGAATTTCATCATGTTTTCTTCTTTAAAACTCAAATATTTTATGTTCAGTTGTACTAAATCTCTGATGATAGGTGCACAGAATCAGGAATGTTTTCCAAATTGTGTGCAAAGTGGATTGACACAAGTAGCTTAAAATATGCCTATTCCATTTGATGCTTTAAATGGCTCAGTAATATCAGATTAGGCGCTTTCTTTCTCCCTCCCCCTCTAAAAAAAAATCCATTTAATCCCCAAAACTGAAGATAAATAGTTAATTTAGGAAAAGGAAATCACACATGCATACCTATCAGTAATGCATCTTGTAGTGTGTATCCATGGCAATAATATGCATATCTCTAAATTCTACACAGTTCACTACTGCATGTACATAGGCTTGTTCGAACTTTGGAGTTTCAACTACACATGCGCAAATCCTCAAACCTGACCCAACATTTTCCCTGGTTGCTTTGGAGTGTTTGCAAACCAGTTCCACAAAACCTACAAGTAAATAACCTTTTCTATGCAATGTAGATTACAAAATAATAAATGTAAATGGCTTCTTTTGATGATGCATGAAGTACAGTAGTATACACATGACCTTGACATAAAAAAACTTGACTGCGAAAAAGGTTGCAACAAAGAAACTACTGTACTATGGTATGAATACACATTTTACATTAGCAACTCGCTATGCGGAGAGCACAAATATACTGTGAGATGGAAAATCCTTTTAAGTATCAGAGATGTAGCTTCCCCCACAAAATTCATTGATTGTCTCAACTCAAAACATTTTCTGATAGTCTCACAAACAATTCAAGTGCATCTTCGCACCATGAAAGCTGTCATCAAAACTTAATACTGTATTTGACAACAAGGCCTATCGTTATGAAATTTGAGTGCACACATATGATAGCCTATATACCACAAACTTCGCTATCTCTACACAGGGGAAAGTAACATTACAAGTAGTTGCATATTGTGTTCATGGAGCACTACAGATGCAAGAATGTCTGCTGACAATGGGAGAGGGACTATTAGCCAATCAAATCACAGGATATTTTGGAAAAGCATCATTGACTATTTTTAGCATGATAATCTTGGTAATGGAAATGTTTTTATTCCTGTACCTTGCTGGTTGATTGTTATGATTTATTTGTTTCCAAACAAATTCAATCATGGTAGAATTGGAAGAAATTTGTGTTCTTTCAGAAGAAGTTGTGGTTTTTTGAAGAGAAAGAAAGACGTTCATTCAAAAATGTATTTTGTTTTTGCTTTTGGCCTAGTTGTGAGTGTGTGTACTTGGGGTTTGTTTCTCTAATGAAAAGTTTGCGTCCGCCGGACGCAAGTAATTTGAAGATTTTGCGTCCCTGGTTAAAACATTGCGTCCAGGACGCAGAATCCTGGGTCCGTAACAATACTGCATCGCTGTTGGCCAAAACTGCTGAAGTGCTCAGAAGCAAGCTCATGTCAACTGCCTGCCCATAAGTTAATCAACCAGTCAAAAATACAATCCTTTCCACTTGAAGGCTTATTTCATTTGATTGGATTTTGTTAGTTCTAACGTTCTAAGGCCGCAAGGAAAGGTAAATCTAGAATGTTGTCTTGACTTCTTCACTACATCACAATCATTTTTTTAAATGAGCACGTTGCTTATCAAAAAAGTAATTATCAACCGGATTGATTTTTCATGTTTCAGCTCAATTGTTTTAATTTGTTCATACATGTATACTATGCATATTGCTGTTAAAGGAGAATGTTAATCTCCAGTATACCTGCTTTTCTTCTTTACCAGGTTTCCTACAATTCCTCAAACGTACCATCAGCCTGGCGCTATCTGCAGAAGTTTCATTTTCTAGTGATGGTTCAAAGACCCTCTTTGATTCGATCTTTCGATGATCCACTTTGATTAAGTCACATAGGCTGACATTGAATGTGACTGATCGGTGTAACATTTAGCAGCAGTAAAGTGACATCTCGGCACGGTCAATGGAGCCATCAGGGGAAGCAGCTGAGGCACCTGAGGCAGCAGCAGAAGCCCCCCCGCCCCCCTCGGGAGAAAAAATACCAGAGCTGGTTAAAATGCTGATGGCCATGGGCATTGACAGAGAATTGGCTACACAGGTAGTAAAAATGTTTGATCTTCATGTGCAGAATATAGTAAATGCAGATCATTTCATTTCTTTGTACCCTACAGGATTGTTTCGGGAACACTTTACTAAAGAAACAGGGCAGAGCTCTGCTTATACTCATATGTGACCGTTAACCAGGGATGTGCCCATGCTGGGCGGCACTGGG
>JAAAKB020262538.1:1421-18527 GCA_010014835.2 Apostichopus leukothele
ATGTATATAAATGTAATACTACAACGCGCGCGAAATTTCTGTCGGGGAACTAAGCCCCCTGTCGGGGACCTTAGCCAACCTGTCGGGGACCTTGGCCACCCTGTCGGGGAATAAAATGACCATAATGATATTATATATGTATCATATCGTATATGTCTACGTATAACTCTTAACTTCAAGCCGACAATTGTATATTTGCACGTTGTGCGTTGTAATATTGAGTATATATGTGTATATAATATATATACATATTTTACACATTTTTGGTTTTGGCTTTGTTTAAGAGAGAAGTTCGAAGCCCGTCGGTGCGGCTGACATATATGCATATAGTGACACTAAAACGCGCGCGAAAAGTTCTACTACATTATATATGTATATAAATGTAATACTACAACGCGCGCGAAATTTCTGTCGGGGAACTAAGCCCCCTGTCGGGGACCTTAGCCACCCTGTCGGGGACCTTGGCCACCCTGTCGGGGAATAAAATGTCCATAATGATATTATATATGTATCGTATCGTATATGTCTACGTATAACTCTTAACTTCAAGCCGACAATTGTATATTTGCACGTTGTGCGTTGTAATATAGAGTATATAGTTCAGAGATATTGCGAATCAAACGATGTAAATAACGCAACTTAGCATGAGAAATGTCGCGTGGATAGTGGTTTTAATCGCTTCCTAGTGTGTAATGGAACAAGCTGTATGCAGCTGTAACAAGATCTACACAAGTCACAGAAACACAGTATGATAGACGCTCCTATTTTGGCCTCTATAACGGGTGGAACATTGATGGAATAATGCCGCATAAAGGTTAGCTGTTGACGTTTCCCAGTACCGGTATAACATTACTATGGCACGTCTAAAAAAGCGGGATTGCCGGTGGGGAGAAGGGGAGGGGGTGGGTATAGGGGGTGTTGGCCAAACTTTTTTCCAGACTTTCGCGCGCCTCGCTCGCTCTGGCTGTGCTACCCCATGTTCATGTTCATGCAGTTTCAAGCTTTATCAAATAAGTGAAGCTTAAAATATTTAGTCTGGCCATAAAATACATTATTTTACTGAAAGCTTCGAGCGCTTTAGTTTTTTCGCCTACATTGTGTTTTAAATTTAGGTACATTAAATAGTAAAATATTATTTCCCTTGTTGTTTTTAATATGTCCAACTGTATAAGATAAGTGACACTTACAATATTTAACCTGGTCACAGAAGAACACATGAAATTGATACATTACTTTATTGATTTTGTTCGCGCCACGCGTGCTGTAAATGTGATCTGGCTGGCTACCCTTTCCCTTATTTTATATCCAACTGTGTAATATATCTTTAACCTGATCACAGAAGAACACATGAAATGTATGATTGTATTATTGTATTGATTTTTTGTTGTTGTTTAAATTACATACTTGTCCCCTTATTAACCCATTTTTTTTCGCGCGCTTTAGACAACCCCTACTCGAGCGAGCGCATACCAATCATCTCATTCGAACCCCCTGATTGAAAAACCGGCAAAGCGCCATGTTAATTGACAAATACAGCGGTCTTTAACATATGTTGAATAAGAGGAAGAAGTTTAATCACTATGCTATACATATTGTATTTTCAAATGCTTTGCATATTCAGTCTCTTTAGATTTCATCTATTTTCTGTGCGAATGAACCAAAACTGAGGTAACATAGTAACCGGATGTTAGCCATAGGATATACTTAGGCTATACTATAGCCTAATCTCGCTTGCCGTTCAATTAGTGGGACCAGGGATAGTTTTTTGGGCTAATCATGCGTTTTCATTTATTGATAAAGGCTGTTAAACTATTTGTCATTTAAGGACTTATATCAGCCTCTAAGTAGACTCTTTAATTTTGGCAGCATCAATTGAATCTTACAAAATAGCACCCTTTAAATAGTTCAGCGGTTACACCGTATGTTCCGACACCCCATGATGTTCTGATACCATATGTTTCGGCACCATACTGTCACTGTGCTATCCTCCATCGAATGATCACAGTGGGTGACATTTGTCAGGGAACAGCCAAAGCCTCTAGTTAATCCTGCCACAACTTAGCCTACTAGATATTTGACAATCTATTACACAATTAAATTAACATTTTCCTTAACTTTTCTGCTCATTAATGTTATTATTTTCTTCTCCTCCTTGCAAAATATGAATCACAATACAGGGTTGTCGGAACAGGTGTTGGAACACAGGGCAGTCATCTAGTTGGTTCAGCACCTCATATCAAGGAAACTACATTATTAAAGACTTGAACTAGCTAGATTCAAAGGGTTTCATGTATATCGGAACACAATAATTGTAACATCTGACCAAGTTTGAACAAGTCTGATCTTGTGAATATAAAACAGAAGGTCGATTCGTGATAGGTTTCCAACCATTGTATTTTTAAGTAAACATGTAACAACAAAGTTACCAAGGTATAAATATATATCACTTCATGAACACATTTACAACATGGAACTATGAAAAACACCTCCTGTCACTCTTATGCAGCACTTGTCAATTGTATAACTCATCCTCTATAACCCATGCATGGTCAGTCTAATGTGGGTCATGGATAAATTACCGCTGACTCACTTTACTTCAATTGTCAGTCACCGTAGTGGCTCTTGGATGGTCTTTTCACTAAAATTGTCAGCCAGTAAGTTAACATGGGGTGCGTCAATGTGAGTCATATACTGCATTGTAGTCAGTCACTATTGTGACTCTTGTGTGAGTCAAATCTTCAAATTGTGTTTCACTTCAGTGACTGTATAGTGCATCATTTTCCAGTCAGCAACTGACCTGTGTGACTGTGGTGTGTTTCAATTCACATTGCATGACTCACATCATGCAATGACGCATCCTGTCCGGGGTATATGGGGTGAGTTGTACAATTGACAAGTGCATTAAAAGGATACTTCACACCAAACTGAAAACTTGATATGCTGTAGAGAAAACACTTGTAGGCCTAACTAATCCATTGATATCAACGTTTAGTAATGCTGACTTGTTGAGCTCATTTCGTTGACTGAACTATTGGAGACTTTAATCAAGATTAGTTCAGTAGTTCAATATTATACTCTGGAAATCTTATACAATATATGGGTATTGGTTTTGAGGTATTGCAACGAAATTTTGGGTAAAGAACATTTAAAAAAATATCGGTTCTTTACCTGGGGTGCGAAGCAATAGGCATCAGCCACAGAAATCCTGTGAGATTTTTACATCGCATCTACGACAACCTGATAGCCTCAACATAACACTTTAACGTTTCCTTGTATCTTATGGCTCACATTTAAGCTCTTTCACCATTTAGGCCAGGCATATATATAGATGACGTAATAACATTCCCAATCGACGAACGCTCTCACAGATCAAAATTATGCAACGCGAATAGGTAAAAAATATTTCGTCGCTTAAACTAAGTGTGATGGTTGTCTAAACTAACGTTGTTACTGTTGTTGTACCATGTTGCTGTTCAAACTCACGTCGATGTCTAAACTTACGATGTCTAAACGCACGTTGAGGTCTAAATACACGTTGGTGCCTAAACTCACGTTAATGTCTAAAGACACGTTGATGTCTAAACTTACGTTGATGTCTCAACTCACGTTGATGTCTAAACTTACGTTGATGTAGATGAAATTCAACAAACATCACGCGCGCACGAGAATGCGCTACGATAACAGCAGGCTAGTGCGATAGTGATATAAGTAGACTACACTATGTGCCCTCTGAAATAATGGAGAGGATACTCTACAGTATAGACTGCTTACATTAGTGAGAAGTAGAATATGGTAAGAAAATGTGTTTGCTATTTGTGATCTAGTAATCATGGTATTGTGTGCCTAACATGGCAATAGTAAAAAGGGGTGGGACCGGGAGGACGGTGTGTTGGTGAGGGGAAATGCTGACACACATCTAGAGAACGAAGTTTTTTCGAGTCCATCCGTAACTTGAAATAATCTTAGGGCGTCCCTGCACTTGTAGAGCTATTTTGAAGGGGAAAAAACTATGATAACTTGACCAATGAACTTCAGAAGGCATAAACCATAATTTCTTTGCTTTGATGGAATTGTATACTAGATATTTTCAATTTCACGAGCTGTAATTACATATTGTGATAAGCTTGTGACGTTTCGATGGGGGTGGCATAAAAAGGACATGAGACCCACTCGGAATCGATGAAGCAACCGAAATAATAACCGTATGACTAAATAGAATTGTAAGAGTGACAATAAATCGACCCTATCCTATGTAGTTCAAGTCATATATGTGAAGGCTTAAGCGACTATCAGGCCAAGATGCACTTCTGGGTCCCATCCTACCGAGACGGTATTCATGTTTCGAACGTTAAATATATCTTGCGTAGATATAAACTTCTTTTATACGCTAATATAGGTTTATTGGATCGACTTCATTCTGGAGAGAAAGTCGTGGTAGCTGAGGGATATCTCTTCAACTTTGAGAGGCGAGGTTACCTCCAGGCTGGACCGTTTGTACCTACAGTGGTACTGGATCATCCCGAACTCGTCAGGCAACTTCATGAAGAATTTGTGAGAGCCGGAAGTGACGTAGTACAGGCGCTAACGGTAACAAAAGTGTATTTAAACATTTTTACTGACTTCATTGTGACATGCATGACTCTGCTATAGTCTGAACATATTGGCATACTGATCGAGCAATACAAACTTTGTGAATATGGAACAATTGGGATTAATTGGGATGTTGCCACATATTGACAAACGGGGCAATGATGTTTAGGTCTGCTCTTCAGGTAGCCAAAGAAAGTTATAAAGTTATATTTATCGTTGTGTCTGGGTGTGTATTCGAGTGTTATGAAGATATCTTGGATAATACTGAAAAAAATGTACTTGGGTACATCAAAACTAGAAAGGAACGAAATATTCTCCTTTTTGTTCCAAGGACTTCACTGCTTGATTGAGGGATCACATATATATCGGACAAAATCAAATAATGTCAAATAGCTACAAAGATAATGCTGAAATGTTATATACCATAAAACATTACGTCAGTCCAGGTTACATGATATAGTCTTTGTTTTTGGGGGGTGGGGGAGAGGTGTTGGCAAACACTAAAGACTCTTTCATACAAACGGTTAGACTGCCCGTTTAGGTCAGCCAACTCCTCATTTAGTGGAATGAGAATCAATATAGGAAAACGTTTAAAACAACATTTTAATATCATGTAACATGTTAACAATGGTGTGGTAGAAACGGCTGGAAGTGGTGTCGATGAAGTAGTTTCTAATGGTGGTGGTTTCTCATTACTGATTCATGATAACATCAACTTTAGTTCCTTTGTTTTCAGTATTACACACATCGAGAGAAAATGGCACTAGTCGATCGCGAGATTGACCTTGAAAGAATTAACAGAGATGCCTTGCGTATTGCGAAAGACGTGGCAGAGAAGTCCAACACCCTTCTAGCAGGCAACATTTGTAACACCAGTTTACACGACTTTGAAGATCCTGCTGTTAGGGAGAAAGTGAAGCACATGTTCAAGGTTTCAAATTTGCTATAGTCTTTGACTGGTTATTATAGACTGTTGATCAATTAGTGCAGGAAGTTATACTTAAGACATTTCATGTTTCTTTGTTTGTTTCCAGTAGTATTCTGCAAGCAGAATACAATTTTATCAAGTAACAGAGTTTTTCACTGTGTGTCAGATTGACTGTCTGTCCGTCTGCCTGATTGGTTGGGATAGGATGACTGGATGACGTGGTGGTGAGGCGTACTACTGAACGGGCGAAGTACAAGCCTGCGAAGACATTTAAGAACGATTTAACAATGGAACGAGCGATTGAGAGAATATGTATTTTATATCAACAGGAACAGATAGAGCTAGCCGTTGAGGAAGGGGTCGATTATATCATTGCAGAAACATTCACTACCCTTGCTGAGGCTATGTTGGCCGTGGAGGCAATCAAGGGTTACGGGAAAGGTGTGTACTATACATGCATGCTCCATATTCCATTAATGGTAGAAGAGACCTTTCATTACATATTTCCCCGGTATTATAAAAGAGTCACGTGATCAATGAGTCACAATCCCCGGTTTCCCCTTTTCCTCTGATAGGAATACCGTCCGTGGTTACGATTACTGCACATTTGCATGACGACGAACAGAAACGAAAGCTGACAGTCGATAACGTTGAAATAACCGAGGCTATCAAGAAACTCGAGTCTGCCGGAGCTGACGTTGTCGGTCTGAATTGCGGAAACGGCCCCGATACAATACTATCCTACATGGAACTTATCAAGAAGTCTGGAGTCAAGGTACGAATCTATAGTACACGAAAAAATTATAAAAATTAAGAACGCCTTGAAGAAAATAGAACTTGTCTCGCCACTTTTTACAATATTGTTATAGGAATTTGGTATCAAACAATACCGAAAACGAACCGAAATGAACGCATGTGTTTCTCTAAAAAAAAAATTTTTGCTATAATTTGTCGTTTTAGTGGTTCCTTTTTCTCAATTTCAGGTACCGCTTGCTTGTGTCCCAGTACCATACCGCACGACTCCAAAGGAACCTACATTCATGTTGCTAACAGATCCCGTCACTGGTAAGATAAATCTAACCACGCTGAAAGCTGAGTAGTAAACAAGAACTTTTAATTGGAGTAATTTTTATCATCCTGAAAGTTTGACCGGTATATAAAGTCCCTGAAATATACCGTATATTTATCGTAGCGAAGCTTCTGGCATGATTATAGTTATCATGTATCATTGTCATGTTTGAAAGTTGAAGAGGGCGAATTAAAGCACCGATGGTGATCAAATCAGGAGGAATGAAGGTGATTTCAGGCATTGTAGATGTTTGTTGGTGTAACAGAAAGATTCAGATGATATGATACTATAGGAGCCAACATAAGTCATTTTTTTAAATTTCCTAGAACTACAAAAAGTTGCTATTGTCTCATCAAGACTGTTGCATGATCATAAAAATATGAAAAGAAACATCAATGTGACTTTGAAACACCATTATGTGACGTCAAACATTGCAAACATTAGTCGGCATTTGATGTATTATATTTGGACTTTGCGGGGAACATAGCAGAACCCACTGTTCCGTTTTAATATAATGATAGTGACTTATCGTCATCACGAGCAAAGGAAAACACGTGGAAACTGATAATGTAGTTAGTTCCATCTTTTCAGAAAATGAGAGTGTGAGACAAACAGGATGGATCAAAACTTCTCTGTCAGTATGCAGCTAGTATAAACAGAACCTAAAGGACGAAAATTGTTAGCAAAATATTGAAGCAGAGATGACCCCATTATCAATCCCCCACCCCCTAAAAAATCACACAAAGACAAGGAAAGGTAAGACAAATCTTTTGGGGGGTATATAAAGTCTTTGTTCTCAAATTGCTTGAGGCTGCATACCATTATTTTATAGCGCCGTGTACTATTTAATTTATCCAACATTTGTTTCGTAATAACCTAATTTATTTCATCCAGGTGAGTTTGTATTTCCCACCAACCTCGACTGTGTATTGTGTTCCAGAGACGATATCTACAAGTTCGGTCGCCGGTGTGATGAACTCGGTATCTCGTACATAGGACTCTGCTGTGGTAACGCCGCCGCTTATACTCGCACTCTCTGTGAAAGCATCGGTAGGAAGCCGCCTGCTTCGAAGTATTCACCACGCATGGAAGTGCATTGCCTATTTGGAAAAGACGAGAGAGTATTCAAAAATCATTCCAAGCAATCTTTGGAGAATATTGTTACAAGAAAGGGCAAGATATAGTGATATCTATATAGATAATTGATTGGGATTGATTAACCAAACCGACGAAAAAAACGTCATTTTCGAGGAATAGTCTACATATTTTTCATTTTGTGATGGTCAAATATTGAAACCCAATCTATATATGACTTATTTCATTTGGATTATTATTTATCATATCAACTATAATCATAGTCTGCTTCGTTCTTTATTGTTACTTTAGTGTGTTGTGTTTCAAAGTGTTCTCTAAGATTCATATATTAAGACATCGCAACTTTAATTAAAACAACTTCCAACACCAGTTCTGCATGTAAATTCGCTTTTTAAATTTCAGTGTTGATATCACAAACGTGTTATCATTTTCATATTTTGCGGTACTTGACCGGAGACGATTGTATGTGTGATAACCTTGATAATCCAGCCGCTTTGCTCGATTAGCCTCGATTGTTTCATGGTAACATCATATAAGAGAGATATGGAAACGTAATCTTCCCCGTCTTAGGGGTTTTATATGTTGGTTTATGTTATTTTCCACTTGAACAAAAAAAAACATTCAGAATGAGACATTATCTCTACAAGAAAAATGAAGAACTGAAGAAGCAAACTTCCTTCTGCAGAGGGGAAAGCAAACGAAACAGAAGCGCAACATAATTATATACAATGAAAAACAAGGAAAGGGAAAACAGAGCAACGAGATGAAATGTTATATTTTTGCTTACGATTTTACGTCATTGTATGTAGTATATACAGTACAGGTGAGCTGAGAGGTAATGCATTTCAATTAGTCGATATTTTCATTAAAGGTTCGATTTCTTTAATATGTAACTGTGCACTTTTTCCTTTTTTTGTTGTTGTTGTAAATATACCAGTATAGACCACTGATTCGAATTTTCGATCCTGAAAGTGTGCCCCATCGAATTTTCGATCCTGAAAGTGTGCCCCATCGGGTATGAACTGCAAGCACAAGACCAGCACAATATCACACTGGGTATCACGTTTCCATGTTCCATTGACATGATAACATCATGTCAATGTTAACTGGGTGTTCATGTTGTTTCCCTGCACGTGACGAGAGACCACCGGGAATTGCGTTTCACTGTTTATGTTCTAACGCTATGAAGAGAAATAATATTAACACTCATCAAACAGTTCTGCCAAATGTATGCAGTATCTTTCATTCGCTCTGCAGTTAAAGTGTATATAGTGTAGCCGGCCAACAACTCAGTGACCAGGCGTAAATATAATTTTGGGAAAATTACAAGTGGCACCTTCCCATTATAGGGTAAGGCCAGTTTACTCTGAGATCGTGGGTAGCCTACAACTTGAAAAGGCGGAACGCTCACAAACACAAAAAAAAAACATAAAGGCAAAGTGGTGTGTTTACTATGCACATGGAGGTTGTATTAATAGCAATGGGGTTACTTAAACTAAATGTGAAATCTTATAAATTGATGTAACTAACATATCTCGGAGCTCTTACTTCTAATAACGACTCCACAGAACTTATTGGAAAACAATAATTATCAGTCCCAACAAAATAATAACAAAATCGCGGCGCGTGTCGACCAAATACAATTTGAAAACGAAATTGTCTCCTTGGGAAACTTCTAGGGCGGTTCGCTTAGTTGGGGACATCTCTTAGGTAGGGCGGCTCTCTGGGTAGCTCGCGACTCGGGGAAATAACCTCTTGGGCGTCTCGGTCTCTATGGGGGCTGTTTCATCACTGGGGTTGGGTCATCGCAGGGGTTCACTTCCGGATCCAAACAAGGACGTAGAATTAAAATGGGGATTTATAGTTCCATCACAACAGAAAACTAGCACAACAAATAATAGCGTTGCCAGATATTAGCACAGGATGAAATATAGGTCTTTATATAGGTGTTTACTTAATAAAATATCCATTTGTAAAACAAGCTACGGGTATTCACTAAACTTCTATAATAACTCCATGGGTAAATAGCTTCACTTAGTGTCCACTTAACTTCTATTTAATTTAATACTGGTCCTCTATACTCTAATAGTGGTGAAGTTAGTCTAAGAAAATAATTATGATCTCGTGCCCAACCATCTCAAACTTAATCCTACCTCTCTTCTCCTCTAACTATTACAAACTCGGCTTCAGTATCTTTTCTTAACTTTGTCCCCCTAACATCATACCCTATTCATTCCATCCCATAATTCCTAAAATACATCCCATAATAATAAGAATACATCCCATAATAGTAAGAATACATCCCATAATAATAGTACAAGGCAACTCACACATGACCACCTTAAACCAATCAAACACAAAGGTTGGGCCAATGAATATTCATAATTTAACCTTTGTCTCAACTCCCCCCCCCCCTCTTACTCTGACCAGCTTGCCCTCCATGTCCTGGTATCTGGGGTCCAGTGACCAACCAGCTGTCAATTAATACTTAATAAATAATTTACCAGACACATTACTTAACTTATAAATGGGTTTCGGTGTCCTTAGGTACATTTAAAATAATCATCTATCACCAAGAACATTCCTATCTAACCAAAAAAGTTATTAAACTGTCTATTATGCCCACAGTTCTGAAAAGAGATAGATTCTTGGAGCCATTCATGTATTCCTAGAAAATGGGACCACACAAAACAATAACTTAGTTTAAGAAAAATACAGGTCATACAGGGCCACCTGACCACTAACTGTTGCCATGAAGTAGTTAGCAATAAAAGTGAAAATTAAGGGAACTCCTCAATCTAACAAGTAAAGGTTATTCATTGTCAAATGAATAAAAACAAAAATAAGTAGAAGAAAGGGAAATGCTCAAATGAATAAAATCAAAAGTAGGAAAATGAAAGAAAATGATAACTATACAACACATTAACCAGATCATGCTCTGGTTACAAAAGCATTGTCCATGTTGAAATAAGTTGTTCTGGAATAGCAAGAGATCACACGAGAATCCGTTTCAAATAATACACTTTTAATTAAATCCTTTAATTGGGAGATAAAACTGGTGGCACGTCATAAGAATGATAATTTAGGAAAGTGTTAATGTGAAACTTGTACCATATAGTCTGGACACGGTATATACGGCCTCGAGAAGTTCAGTATTAAAAAACGGCACATTTTGTGTTTCTACGTGATTCTGAGAGGAGATAGATTCCAACAAAAGATATGACTTATCGTTCCCCTTTTCTCTCCCAACCGTAACAATAATAATTTATATTTATTTTTCCCTTTCTTATATTCCTGTCGAGTTTTATCTCGACGTTTCAAACTTTAATTAATTAAGAATTGCGTTTTACGTTTCGAGTTAACCTGACATTGTAACATGAACATTGAAGGCAGTATACCATCAATGTCGATTCCCGAGATGACAGTGCATGACGATGACGACGATATGAGATGATGATAAAGGAAGGCTTGCGGTGCTGTTCAGTTATTGCTGGCTTCATTTCCTTTCAACGAAGACTTGCAGTGTCTCTTTAGTGTGGTTCTTGTAAACTTTCTCATCTTTCCCAAAGAGACAGTGAAGTTCCATCTTTGGTGAAAATTGAGATGCAGGAGGGGTTCTCCCGATGCTCTCACAAAGGGTCCGAGTGTATGACGCTGCATTACCACAACACAGACCCAAGTACGATATTCCGAGCTCTTGACACCGTTTACCGAACTTGTATATATCGTCTCTTGAACACAGGGCACAATCGAGGTTCATAGGGAACACGTATTCCCCTGTGTAAATAGAAATGATACAAGGGGGTGAATCCATGGGGCTATTTTAAGTGGTAAAAACAAAGCTATAGCTTGAATAACAATAAAGCACTGTAATAAACGGTGAATAGTCCCGTAGACCAGCGGATCTCATGAAGTGTCGAACAGCCATGTGGAGATTAGTCCAGATGGCAGGACAGTGGACTGACTATTATTTACAAGGCATTCCAAACGGGAAAAGGAAATGTCCCATGTAGATTTGACCCAAATACCGTACAATCATACAAGCAAATGAATGTTAGTGGTTTTATAGTCTCTAACCTGGTCACGGTATCCTAACTTCATATTACATTTGATCTCGATACCCCACTACCAAAGAGACGATCGTTAACCAACCAGTGTTCGCAAGATTAGGTCACAGTTCACGAGGAAATTCTAATCTGAAGAATATTTCACATTTCTTTCTGTTATTTTACATTGATTTCTATGTAACCATATTCTTTGAAGCTGGTCAGCATTTATCCACTTTCAAGCCCATTCTCTTGTAAACCATATCTTCCTCCAAGTGCCCTCCTCCACACTCTCCGCACCCTTATCATTCATTGTAACACTGATTCTCTTACCCGTATTGGGATCGGTGAGCTTCATGAACGTAGGCTCCTTCTCACTGGTACGATAGGGAACAGGAACACAGGCAAGAGGAATCTAACGCAAGGAAAGTAAAGAAACGATGAAACGAAAAGTTTCTTCATTTCAGTGTGACTATATTTACAGTATTACGATCTGTCTCAAACCTTACGAAATCAACTGTGACGTCCATGTTGCTATCCAATGTGCTTAAAATAGTAAAAACAACATCAATATATGCCTGAACAGAAAGAAACTTAGCCTCTTTCTTGTTTAGTACGAGGACGATCAAGTTTGACTCGTGTTAGGGGAGTTGTGCTTGCTTATGTGTGACTTCACGTTTACTGTAATGTTGAATCTACCACGTTTTTGTCGAAATTTTAGCAAACCCTCGTCGACGTAGATGATAAACACTCTAAAATCAGAAAATTGTAAGTAAAAGGGATATTCCGGTGGCAGACGATGTGACACTTACATGGAAAGAAAACTATCGCACGCATTACCCACCCCCCTTTTTGGGGGGGGGGGAGCCATCAAATATCTTATCCCTAACTCAAGATATGGTTGACTGAATGGAACTTATTTTGACAGGCTAAAACCTCGATTCTTCCTTGGAATATATCACAGTAGGGGGTCTGTGATGTCATAACAGCTATCGTTCTTTATAAATTTGCCATGACGTCATTAATCATTCTGCTGTTGCCAGATTCATTCACAAATACCACCAAATTTGAAAACTTCATATCGTTGGCATACAAAATGTTATACGATGCTGTTGACAGAACATTTCCAAACGTCGTTTGTGCTCTTACTATCATGACGTTACCGTATAGCCTATACATAGAACAACATACCTTAACGCCAGACTTCCTAATAAGTTCCATGTAGCCTAAGATTGTCTCAGGTCCATTGGCACAGTTCAGCCCCACCACAGCAGCCCCGGCAGCCTCCAGTTTCTTCATCGCCTCGCATATTTCAACGTTATCTACCGTCAGGTTTTTCCCATGCTCGCCATCATGAAGATGTGCTGCTATGGTAACCACAGATGGTACTCCTATAGAATTGCGAGAGGAGTTAAAAAGGTCTGGAAATAATGAAGTTCAGATAATGTTGTTCAAGGGGAAATTGCGATAAAATCGTGGAAAGCTAAATCGACAAAACATATATCATATTTATATTAATCGGCCAGTATAACATAACTGACAACACTTGTTTTTGTTGTTAAACTATATATAACGGTTTTTGTTTTAACAATCTGTTATACATTTGTATGCTGCTCACCTTTTCCGAACTCTTTAATCGCCTCCAGTGCGATCATTGCCTCTTCAAATACGACAAAGGTTTCAGCGATCACAAAGTCAACCCCTTCATCGACGGCTAGCTCAATTTGCTCCTAGAATATATAACAAACATATGTGTTTATCTTGTGATGTTTTTGTTTTGTTTATAATGTTTTTTTTTGTTTTTTGCAATCTTAGATTTCATTCCCACAACAGCTTCATTCAGATAAATAAACGTGTATGAAACGCAGCCTGGAAATAACATTATTGCGTGTTAGTTTTTAACGGATGACTTTATGCAGAAGTTTAGATTTGAGATGACATATCGTAGTCAAATAATGGAGAATACTTTGAAGTTGGTTAAGTTTCAATACAACTATTCACCTTCAACACATGATATATGCATGGAATGCTCCTTAAAAGGTTAATTGATGTTGACGTCGGCTTCTCGGTGCAGCACTAAATATTGATGTTAGTCTATACCGTTATATAAATTCTATAATAACTCAACCGACACATGTTCTTTTAACTTTATATAAACAGCAAAGCATCATCGGATTATACATTCAACGCAATCTTTTCTTGGCAATCTTGGGATACATTGTAAGCGTCATTGAAGGCCATAAAAAATTCTTCTGCCATTGAGTTGCATCTGAGTCACTGACCTGTAGTAGACTGCATAGTCCAGACTGATGAACCTCTCATGTAATGTGGGTACTTTCTTCAGAATTAAAAGTTTAACAGAAATACGACCTGGATTGATGACAGCGTGATGTAACACTCTACAACATATCAAATTAATTTTGTGCCCACCACTTAAGTCAAGAAAATTCATCCAGGATAAACAGAGAGTTAACACAATTAGTCAAATTCAGTCAAGTTTTATGTAAAGTAATGGAGTCCCAAATTTTCAGTTTGCGTGTGATTATTGCTAGTATGGAAACTTTTCTGGTCGACGATTTGTTGAGGTTTGAAGCAAAGTCTTTATTTACTGTCTCATTAACATTTAACGTGGTGAATAAAGTACAAGATTGCCTTAATTTGATAAATTTGGCGAATTGTCGTAGACTTGGTAAAAAATTGGCCAAACAAAGAATGGTGGATCTCGTGGAAAGGACACTTTAAATGAAGCGGATCAATCAATAGGATGGGCTGAGAGTTACTGACAAACATTTATCTCACTGAAAGATGTTTCGTGAAATATAAGCCAAATTCAATTGAGATTTGCCCTGATTTTGCTGCCAGGTCGATGATTCACCTTTCGATCCCTCACCCTCTCCTGGCTCATATATCCGCCCCCCCCCCCCCCCCCCCCCCCCCCCCCCTTTCTGTGTCCCATCATCCCCCTGAGCCTGCCACATCCACGCACATCATATAATCACTTACCTTAAACATTTGTTTCACTTTCGCCCTGTTTTCTGGATCTACAACGTCGTGGATGTTGGTGTTACAAATGTTACCTGCGAGAAGAGTGTTGGTTTTCTCGGAGACTTCTTTCGCAATACGTAGAGCGTCTCTGTTCATTTTCTCGAGGTCAGCCTCCCGTCCAATCAACGCCATCTTTTCTCGGTGTGCATAATACTGAGATAAATACGATACGATATGACGAGGATGTCTTTATATGGGGGAATTCCAAAATACCGAAGGTCTGCGAGACCGAAGGTCCGCGAGACCGAATTTCCGCGAACATAATGATCCACGAGACCGATGGTCTATGCATGGTCCATCGATAGGCTTAACTAGACTTTTTCATTAGAGGGGCTTCAGAGCGGGTCAAGGAGATTGACAAGAGGGGCAATATTGTTTAAAATAGGGTATCGCTATATCTAATGATTAAGTTATATTGTATTCTCATATTTCATTTGGGCAGGAGGGGGAGGGGGCGAGACTTTTGAGAGCGGGGGCTTTCGCCCCTGCAACCCCCTCTGGTGACGCCACTGGTGGAGGCCTACTATCAATGCAAGCCGTCCCAGCCCCCTTGCGTATATAAGTCACTGGTATCCACTATGAAAAAAATGGCTGTAAATTCTTTTTAATTACGCGCTTTATCAACGTTATATTACCGGTAGTAATATTTGTCTTACCACTATATTATAGGCCTTGTAATAGTTTCGGTCTCGCGGACCTCGGTCTCGAAGACCTTCGGTGTCGCGGACCTTTTTCAATTTCGGTCTCGCGGACCTTCGGTCTCGTGGCATGTAACCCTTTATATATGTATATTAACACACACACACAGGATTCATGGTTGATCTCTAGAGTAAGGCAAAAAATAAGTCACCAAAACAAAGTGTGTGAATTAAGTGAATTAAACCAGAAGCAGATAGTACATTGCAAATATTATTTGTTTATATGATATTGAAATCTGCACAGTATTGAATTGAATGACATTGAAGTACGATACAAAGGCCCAAAAACAGGTGGAACAGCACAACACTATGGGAAGGATTGATGACTATCGAAAGCTAGACACAACAGTCGAGTTATATATGGCAGTAAAGTGTATGGCTAGCGTTTTATGTATAAATAGTGATAGTAACCATGGTGACCTCACATTAACTTTTACAATTCATGTATTACCGTAAACGCTACGACCACGTCACTTCCGGCGTTAACAAATTCTTCATGAAGTTGTTTGACTAATTCCGGGTGATCCAAGACTACTGTTGGTGTATAGGTTCCAGCCTGGAGGTAGCCTCGCCTCTCGAAATTGAAAATGTAGCCCTCTGCCACAACTACATTTTCTCCAGACCTCAGCCGATCCAATAATCCTGTTAGCAAGTGAGCAAAATAATGGAAATTTAAAATGGATGTCAAACCGATGAAGCTCTCCAAACAGAAATTTCTAGATAGAAGCAACTTGCAGCACAAATAAGATCAAGAGCTCGCACTTATACACAGCAATAATGGAATATTGGTTGTGTGATTACTGTAAGGTACCCTTTCGGTTAAAAATATGCAGCAACATTTCGAAGATCTTTCACTGCGCATCAGCTTTGTAGACTTAAATTCATAAAATGTTAGAGGAAAGATGACTCAAAATGACTTGTAGTAGTGTATATCAGTCTTTATCATTCACTGAGCATTTGTCTGAGGTGGCTATATGGCTCCATTTGCATATGAACTCCTCCCCAGCAGTCACATAGCAAGCCTGGGCCCAGGGGGCATGCCCCTCCACTTTCAGACTATTGTTCTCCCACCCCCTTAATTTATCCCACCATCATGTGAACAAAACCTTCACAGCACAAGTAACAGCACATGAGTTTTGTGCCCCTCCTTTAATTATTGGTGCCCCTCCATATTCTGTCGGTGCCCACCAACTCGGATTACCTGCTCCCCAGGGGCTCAAACATTTCTGCAAAGCCACGGTAGGGCCTAACGTAAGAATGTGCGTTTGCAAACATGCTAGGATTTTTTTCAAAACGTAAGAACTACTATGTCAGCAGCGGCTAAATACCCGTGAGTTGTTATTCATTTCAACTAATATATCCACCAAATTCGAGCTAACCTAGTGCAACAGGTGTTCTATATGTGAACATGAAACATATTTTGACGATAACATCAGGATAACATCGTCGAAACACCGTTGCTATAACGTAGGCACCCTTTTTGGTGTACCGAGATGGCGCGAGCGACCTTCAAATAGCTGCAGGTGGCATACTCCTATTAGAGTCTATATCTATCCGTCCGTATGGAAAGCCATTTTAACATTTAATCGGGAATTTTAGATATCTTAAATTGTTTCTTATTTTAGATATCTAAAA
>JAAAKB020262539.1:0-10009 GCA_010014835.2 Apostichopus leukothele
CTTTAAAATTTGAACTGTTTTTTTTAATCCGTTATATGAATAGTATATGCCCGTAAGGGTAGTGTTGGGGGGGGGGGGGGGGGGTTGCTTTAAAGTTATGGACTGTTGGCCCAGGAGAGGGGTGTTAGAGGCAGGGGTGTCCTCCTTTCTCTTTTAAGAACTGGTTTTGTTTTAATTATGGGTGCTTCAATGCAAAATGATGTGATATTTTACACTGACAAATAACTGTTGAAAATATTGCCAGATGCTGGTCACGTGGTAGATTATGGGTTCATATATTGAGGCAGAAAGTAAGGACATTGCACATGAATTTCCAAACCGGGTTGGCAAAGTTTTGTGAATTTTGCATGTGATCAGTGCATTAGTAAAACTATTTGATCAATATATTTTGGCAACAAATTTTTTTTATTTAACACTAAGTAATAGAATGTAAAAAAAAAATGGCTGAAATTTTGAATTTTGTTTTTGAAAGGCTCTGCAAAATTACACTCTGAAAGAACTGGAGGATCTGTGGTCTGAAGTGGAGCAGCAGTCGATTATCCGAAGAGAGTGGATTAAAGAAATGAGTCAGACGTTAAATGATATTGAGATGGAAAGACAAAATAGTGTAAGAAGGAACTTACTTAATTCTTCAAGCTTTCTTATTAACTATTCATGAATTCGATTATGAAACATTGTTTGTTTCCTTTCTTCTATTATTATTTTGAACTTGATTTTGGTGATTTGAAACATGATTTGAAACATGAGACAAATTTTGATTATTTTGAAATACATACATACATATGACAGCCATAATTCTCTGGGTGGTAGAACCTGGTAATGTCTTCAATATTTCAGGTTCTCTGCGTATGTCTTACTCCATCAAGTTTTCCTGTGTTGCAAAAGTGGCTGTCTGTTGTGTTATCAAGTTTAAGTAACCTTACATCTTAACGTGACATCTCGGCAAGCAACATCAAATAATGGAGAAGTTATCTTACATGAAACATAAGACACATCATATAATGATTTTTATCTTAGTCGTCCACTCGTCCAGTTATGCTATCATAAAATCTTCACTATACAAATATCATATTGTAGCTTTTAATACTATTTTATTAAACTAATCACACATGATATGTGGTGAATTCTCTAGTTATGGTATCATAAAATTCCATCACAACTGATGTCAATTTGAAGAGTTACTGTCAAGTTTTTAATCTCTACAACTTTTCACACATGAAATTTTCAGATACCAAATATTAAAGTAACCTAACATTGCGACAATTATAGATGTCAATTTGTGCAGTCACTATTTTAAGTAAACACTTCAACTCCTCACACTTTTATCCACCCACACAGATGTCAGATTGTGCAGTTAATGTCTTGTATGTACAACACATTTTTGTGTTAAGTTTCATCTTCTATAACTGTCATGGTTGCACAAAGTTTCTGTAGTCCTAGAGGAGTAATGTTTGCAAAACATGTATCTATTTTTTGCAGATCAAGCATCTGGTGAAGAGTTATGCCAAGAACCTGGAGCAGATTGCCTTCCTGATGGCCCCGGATGTCCAGAGATTGATCGAAAGGGAATCCCAGATAATCAATCAGACATTGCTGAGTAATCAAAGGGCATACGCTGATCTCCTTGCGAGGTTGATGAAAACAGACATCGAACGTGATAAGAACCACCGTACCCACTGGGAGGGTCGAGTCGAAGATTGGAAGAGATTAAACACGGAGATCGTCATTCAAAAGTTTACGTATGTCACTTTCTCCTCAGCTTTGTTTTTTTAAATAGAGAGGAAATCAAGAATTTTCGATACCATCGGCAGCTTAAGTGTAACTGTGGAATAAAACACACAAAGTTTTATGATAGCATTGATGACAATTATAAGTTTTGCGACTGCATGTTTTCAAGCGTCTGAAACAATTGTCACCCATGTTAGTGTAATGAATTATTTATAATAACTCATGTCTTGAATTGTTTTTTTCTCTCAAATTAATGAACTTTTCATTTCTCTGAATCTACAATACCAGCAGTTCCATAGATAGCATGTCATGTAGATAAGCAAAAAGCAACAGTAAATTTTGAAATCATTTTAAAATGTAGAATTTTGAAATCATTTCAAAATGTCGATACCTTTTCTATGAAGAAAGATAGCATTGACTATACAAATCATAGGGACACTCGCAAATAGGAATAGTTTGACCTTTGGTGGAGAGCTAATTTCAACTATCAACTATGACGTACATGTTTTCTTCCATTAACTTTGAGTACCATAGTTATATTGCTTGATATTCACTGGGTTTGGCAATGGAAGGTACTGTACCTGTACTTTACACCTGTACTATGATTGGAAAGAAAAAAAAATCACTTTTACGATCTCTTTCATTGTAAAATGCGATCGGATAATTTCATCATTAATTATTGTTATTTCTTACAGTGAGTTTATGGATGATTCATCCATTACCGATCCTCCCATCATCAAAGTTATTTTGACAGAACTGTATCACGAACAACAGACCATAAATCAAAGGAGGATTAATCTCTTCAATGCTCTCAGGTCAGTATCATTCTTTATTTCTTATGCAACATGTTCATGCTTTATTGATGCTTTATTGGATTTGTCTCCAATCCACTTAAGATAGATATTTTATTGTTACTACCAATTTCACCGAGTTTTTATTGAAAAAATTTGCCTCTCTGCAGGTCAATGAAGCCACCTAGTTCCACAAAGTCAGCTGTTTACAGGTGGAACAAGGAACTAGCTTCCATCTGTCAAGAAATTGAGAGACTTCACACTCACTTCTTGTCGAGGCTACACAAAGAGTATGAAAGGATATGTAAAGAATGCTTGGATCAAGTCGAAACTTGCAGGGTATGTTGTTAGTTGATGTTGATAGTTGATGTTGATGTTGATATTGATAGAGGCGAGAGGTATTTAGCAAATAGTACCTGCTGAGAATATGTAAATACATTAACAACAAGTATGTTTAGTGGGGGATGCAATTACAGTAATGGTCTTCATATTTTATTCAGTGAACTAATGAAAAGTTAACTCTACTAAATTAATTTAACACAAAATATTTCAGTTGTTGGTCTCCTTGATTGATAATACCCTGATAAAACCTGGCAAGACAAAACACCAACATTAAGAATATGTATACTGTACTTCATACCGTTCCCACAAATCAGGAGTATTGAAACCTTCATTTTGGGGTTTGGAAGACAATCTTATGTTAGAAAGGAATACAATTTGCCGCTGCAGTTAAAAGTAGCAGTCACCAGCTGCAATAATGAATTGAAACAATTATAAGGTAACTGACACTGTTAACTTTGTCATGTATATTTTTCACTGTCCTTTTTTCAATTTATACATTTGTTTTAATGTTTTAATAGTAAATTAAACTAGATTGCATACCGTAATACTCTAAGCATTCCACTTATCTTATCTATTTTTGTGCAGGTTGAGCTACTTCAGACCGGGGTTTGTAGTGATGAGAGAGTGCAGGAGGTCGTTGAAAGGTTTTTCTTGCCTCAGCTCGGAGAGAGACAGAAAGTCTTTGAGAACCACCTTGATACCATGGATGTAAGTTATTAAACAGTTGTTACATCATTTGTTGTGACTGTTAAGCAATTACAGAATGCTATCACGTTCTTACAGAATTTATTTTCCCCTTCAAATTCAATGAAGCTGGTACCTATCTAAAGAGAGAGAAACATGTATGGAAATATTGAATATTGTCCCCATATATATATATTGTATGTAGCAAGTATTAAAGTATTTGGACCCATAAGATATAACCTGTGTAATACACTGAACTCATAAGACATAACTTGTGTGCTCATAAGACATAACCAGTGTCCTCATGAGACATAATTGTGTACTCATGAGACATAACTTGTACTCATGAGACATTACCTGTGTGCTCATAAGACATAACTTGGGTACTCTTGAGTCATAACTTGTGTACTCATGAGACATAATTTGTGTACTCATGAGACATAACCTGTGTACTCATAAGACATAACTTGTGTACTCATAAGACATAACTTGCGTACTCATGAGTTATAACTTGCGTACTCATAAGACATAACTTGCGTACTCATGAGACATTACTTGTGTACTCATAAGACATAACTTGCGTACTCATAAGACATAACTTGCGTACTCATGAGTCATAACTTGTGTACTCATAACACATAACTTGTGTACTCATAAGACATAACTTGTGTACTCATAAGACATATCTTGTGTGCTCATAAGACATAACTTGTGTACTCATAAGACATAACTTGCGTACTCATGAGTCATAACTTGCGTACTCATGAGACATAATTTGTGCACTAAATAAGACATAACTCATGTCCCCAAAGACAACTCTTGCAGTCATTGTTTTTATCAGTTGCTTGTATGGCTTATATATCAAAATATGTTTGGTACAGATAGATGGGTCAATAACTATGAAATAAATTATACTAATTTTAAGGTTTTATCATTTATGCTCATCCCAACATATTGAAAATGCTGAGGTCTCTTGCACTAAACTGTCGGGTTGCTGTATTTTATGCAGCAATTTAACCATTTTTTATTCAGCAATGCTTTACTAGATAAATCATTCTCTTTGTGTATACGACACTCATCAAATATATTGCGGGTTTATTTCAGAAGGAAATTACAGCCGAAGTCTCCAAAAATTGTAATGATCTTCTGGAGCTTTCATTATCCTTTTACTATTCCACGAGCAATAGGCTATTTATAACTTCTGGATTGATTTCAATTTCGAAATAAACCAATTTTGTTAAAGTTACATACATACCACTTTTAAATCTTCTAGGGATAGGAAGTTGCAAAGTTTGCATTGTGACTAGTCTGTAGTAGTATCTGGCAGATAAAATGATCACAATCAGTATTCATTTAATTATTCCTATTGATGCTCATATTTGTCTGTCATCTTTAGAGAGTGTCTTAGTTTGATCAATTGCTAGTTTCCTATATATTGAGTACTTATATATTGAGTACAATATATATTGAGTACTGTATATATTGAGTACTGTATATATTGAGTACTATATGTAATATATAGTATATAATATATCATATATTATATCATGTATCATATATAATATATATTGAGTACTATATTGAGTACCTATATATTGAGTACTAATATATAGAGTACTAAATTGAGGCCTTGCTGAAATTGTTTGACGAATTGGAACAAGCTGGCAGAAGACGAAGGAAAGTTTCGTTCTTTGTTGTATCCACAGAAATCGTTGGAAAATCTGGCAGAGACAACAGCTCATAAGTTAAGGTCCCTCTTCAAGTATGCTCAGGGTGCAGCCCATCTCTGGGACGTACACGAAATAAACTTGGCTAAGAGAGAACGGGAGTTGCAGGAGAAACTTGAGGAATGCAGACATAATCACGACAATGTTAATCAGGTGAGAATAAGGAGTTGTTTCTATTTCTCACCCCATGGCAGTTTGAGCACTCAGTTGTTTCCTAGATTTCCTCTTGATTTGGTTGTTAGTTATTTGTTCTGTAGTCAAAGTCTGGTGAGATCTTCTTGTTTGCAAGTGACATATGCCTGGAGGTGTTTGCCTTTAAGTTTATCATTTAGTAGTCCTAGTAGTTCCTTTAGTTCCCTCTGTGCTAAAAGAAGAAGAAGAATTGGTAGTATTCTTTGAAATGTTATTTCTTATCCAATAGGAAACATGATTGCATGTTTCATTGTTCACTTCACAGCCTATGTCATAGTTAAAATGATGGCTACAGAAAAGCACTACTAGTAAGCTAGAAAATATTATTAGCTATGGGAATAAAAAAACCTTGGTGATCATGTAACAACTGAAGATTCTTCTCTTGGAAAGGAGTGTTGTGTTATATTTATTTAAGTATAAGCATTACAAGTTAGGGAGGTGATAAAATATTGTTTAGCTATGGGATTAACATAAAATATTGTTTAACTATGTTTACTATTTAAAAATATTGTTAGCTATCGGAAAATCAAAAAAATATTTTCTGCATGCAATTGAAAAGAATGCTACAAAGCTTAATTGGTCTAAAACCATTCATAGAAGTAGGATTACAAATTTTGGGGACAGGTGTAGTTACAGCATGCTTACAATATAGTTTGATACAATATATTTTTATCAAATATATCTTTAAAAATGCTTTAGGCTTCTCAGAGCTGTATTTGTAATCACCCCATTGGATATGATCAGAAATAGATGAAACGCTACTTTTAACTAACCCGAAAATATTTTAACACACCATGTATTCATATAATAAATGTAAGTATCGGTCGATTGCTCTGGTAGGTGCAAAGTCGCATCTTTAATCACTGCACCATTTAAACTTCCAAAGCTCCCACATAAATAATTTCCAAAATCTTCATGTATCATGTTATTTTATTGGTCACCATGTTTTTGTACAGATTTTAGTCAAAGCCCAAAGTGAAATTGAGTTTGAAAGTTAAGCTTTGGGATTAACATAAAAAACATACTTTGGTGATGATGTTACAATTGCAGCTTCTTGTAATTGAAGCCTCTTGGAATTGAAGCCTCTTGGAAACAAGTATTCTGTTTCTTTCATTTATTTGTAAGCATAACATTAATTTATTTATAAGTAAGCTTGCACGGTTTCGTGAAAACTTACAACCAGTTTTTCTCTAGCAAAAAACCGAATCTGGCTCAAAAACCGTTTTTTTCCCGTCCCGAATTGCATTGAAAACAAACAAATCTCTGACGGAGGTGTCGCGATCGCTAAGATGCGTATTTTTTAAGCTTTACCAACAGCGGTCCAAGTTTAGTTCGTTCGCAGTAAAGGATAAAAAATAAGGAGAATAAATTCAAGAAATGTTACTGCCTTCATGACTCTCATTTTATTACCCACGTTAACTAATCTGAAGTAAAAATGTCGAAAAGAAATGTGTTGGTGAAATGTTTTCTTAAAGTTTTAACATCACGTACACGTATCGTTTGTCTTGTGTTTACTGTACTTCAGGAAGTTCAAATTCGTGTTCAGAAAAAAAAATGGTCTTGTCAGCTAGAAAACTTCTCTGATAATGACAGTACAAGTAAATATTTACTTACAATCGTTTAAGAATTTCTGTTAACTAAGGAAGGGTTTGCTCGGTCGGTTGCTTGCTGTTTAACCAGCTAATGATGATAAAATAGAATTCGTTGGTTAACGCAAACATTTTTTGCCCCAGATGGAGAATCTTCCTAAATGTAGATGTTATTGTAATCCCCCTCCCGAGAAACTACAATCAATTGCACATTCACGCTATTAAGATGTTATATTTCGGAGATTAGGGCTGAGCGTAATCCCCATAATGACCAATTGGAGATCATAGAAAAAAATTGCTTTACAATATGATTGGTCCAATATATTCAGTAGTGGCTGACAAAGTGTTCGAACGTACCAAATTGCACTAGGCTCTAGCCATGTTTGCGGGTGGTGTCTTTGCGGTAAAATAAATTTCTCTTCAAGGAGTGAAGAGAATTTACCGTCTAAACTCAAGTACAAGTTGAAAAATATTGCTGGCAAAAGCGGGGATTAGGTCGGCAAAGAATATAAATTGTTTACGTTAAAGTTGGAAACATGTGTTCATCAACGTAAACGAAAAACCAACTGAGAGACGCCTTGTCTGATAACTGATAAGAAGAAATGTTGAAAGGAAACTTACAAAGAAAATAAAATCTATTAGCGTACAAAGAAGAATTGTCCAACAGCAACATCTGTAATTTCCAGCCATGTATGCAACATTTTTACTCCTTTAATATTCCTTGACTCAAGCCTGACGCCAGGTGTATCTTGTGAATAATGGACTGTGATTGGTCTAATGTTACTTGTTGCATCTTAGTTGTTAAACTCACAGAGCCCCCCCTGCGGCTGTACATGTCGTATGGTATTGTGGATTGCGCAATGAACCTTTCAAGTTTTAACGATCATTTTTTGAACACGAACTGTGCTCAATGTGTTTGAAAAGATTTTCTCCATATCCTCTACTGTTATATTGAAATTAAATCATAAGAACAATGCAAAGAGGATAAACACGTTGGATATAACAATTTATTTTGAACTACATCTCGTCATTTGAGTGTGTACTTCTCACAACTACTAACCTTGGCCACCAAGGTCAGTTCGATACTACTATGTCACCTAACTGATGAACACATATAAGGGCTGCATAGCCTAATGTTAGGCCTAGCTATCCAAACTCAAGCACTGGTAGATGGCGTGTGCCGATGGTAGCTGACAATGTCTAGCAGAAAAGCTTTCTATTGTTTTAATTAAATTCATATTGCAAAGAGAAGAGAAATCAAAGTCAACAAATGATGGATGAAGCTTTATCTTTGTTTTTTCCAGTATTTGCAATTCAAATTCTGTTTTCTACATAAAATATAGTACTGAAATTCGGTCAGCAAAAAACAGGTTTCGGTACTAAATCTGGTTTCCTGTGCAAGCTTAGTGCCGCCCCAGTAAAACAGCGAAGCTAGGCCCTATATAATGTAGAACATTCTCACAGTATAGGCAGTGATACTATTGCAACTACACTAGTAAAGTAGGTCATGCAAGTGGTGTTCGTTGGGGACGCAAACTGTTTTTATGGTCCCTGAGGCAAACTTTGCGTCCCTTGGAGTCAAACTTTTTTCTGTAGTAACATTACTGGTCTTCATCAAGGCACTAGACAATTGTGATCTTCTTTCAAAAATGTCCACCATAGATATCCTCAAGAAATTGTAGGACTTTTCAATTTTACACAATCATTACATTTATGTTCCAAACAGAGGTATATTCGCCAACTTATCTCTTTTGTCTAAATGCATAATGTAATAGGCTGCAATTCAATGATCAACATATGGTTGTAACATAATGTAGCAAATGAGCTAATTTTTCTTGTAGGCCTAAGGGTAATTTGGAAGTTAGGCCTACAGTATCAGTACACATTGACAATCAAAAATAAAATTAATATTGACTTAAATTATTCAATACCATTCAGAATTATTGTTGTGGTTGGCTGGAAATTTCCATCTGTTGCCTTACTTTCAAATGTAGTGACTCTTGCCATCCTTGAAGAAAATGAATAGCCCGAACTTCTGACAGTAGTTAGTTGCAAGTGTTGCAAATAAAAATTTCAAGGCAAGTCATCTGCTGTAATTAACTTGAAATATTTCCTTGTGACACTTTAAATGGTCTAGTAATATCAAACAAGGATTCCTTCCTAGAATTTTAAATCACAAGAGGATTCACCTTTAATTTAGAAGAACCTAAAATGACAGAGAATTTGCAGTTGGGTTGTAGTTGGTCAAAACAACAGATATGAAAATTGTTACTCCAGATCACACAGTTATAACTGCGGTATAATGTTTGATAAAAGAGGAAAAATGTGCCATGTGTTTCTAGTCCCTCTTTGCAAAGTTGATTATGTGTGAATCAGGTGAATTTGAAGTGCAACATACAAGTCTGATCATGATGAGTTTCAAACAGTTTCTCGGTTGCATTGTGTTGTCAACTGTTTCAGGCCAATAACCATTACTACATTAGTTGGCAGCTTCTACAGTTTGCATCCATTCCTAAGGAACATTTAACAAGCTGTGTCATTTTCCTAGAGCCCACTGAGAGTGCATTTCTTGTTACATGAAGCCAACAGGAACAAAAGTCTCGGGGTAATTCTAATTACTCGCAGCTGGACTGGGAACAGGAAACTGGCATTTTGGGGAGTAGGCCTAGGCTATGCTAAAGATACATATGGCCTAACCTAGGATTATGATAGGCCAACAAGTCCTTGGTACAATTATAGAAGACACAACCATTTAGCAGGTCCCTTTTTTGGGTGGAGTTGCAGGCAAGTTATTTGGCCGTGGCTATTCTTACGACCAGGAGCAACTATTATTTATAAACTATTCTTACGACATCGGCGAATTTCCGGTTACGCATGCGCAGTTAAGTAAATAAAGCAACTGCGCATGCAGTAGGGGTAACCCTAACCGGAAATTTTTGTCGTAAAAGATATTGTT
>JAAAKB020262549.1:0-10008 GCA_010014835.2 Apostichopus leukothele
CCTCCTACCTCCTCCCTTCTCCCCCCTCCACCCCTCCACCACTACCTCCCTCCCTCTCTACCTCCCTACATCTGGCTTTTTTCTCATGTATCCTTCCTCCCTTCTCTCCTCTCCTCTCCTCCTCCAAAACACCTTTTACGGGACCTCCCCTACTTAACAGAAGCTACTCTCATCAGGTATTCAATTTTTTCATATTATGTGCATTTACCAATCTAGCAGGGTACCCCATGCACTTAATGTCAACACTTGTTAATTGGACAACCTATTTCCAAAAGTAACACACATGTTTCTGGAAACTTTTGTTAAACCACGTTGTAAGTACAGAGCTGATTTACAACTTACAAGGTCAATTCAAGTCCTTTACTTGATTGAATTAAATTCCACAGAGGGAAATTGATGCTTGACCTGACAAGTCATAGAAAATTCAAATCTTTGAATTTCATCTCTCTACTGATTAAAGCATGGTCAAGCTGAAGATGTAACATATTGACATATGCCACGGGACCCGATTATTAAAATATCGGAGGTATTAATTCACTGAACTCTGTTCAATTACATCAATTATGCTTCAGGCTGAGCTTAATTTCAGTTACACGTACATATCGAAAAACATGTAAACACTGACCACGGTTAAAAGCAATATTCAGGTGTATTTCAAGTTGCTTTCGCAGGAGACACAAACACTATAACATCATGATATTGGTCTAAGAGATAGAGATAAACGACATGAAGATCTTACTTCCCCAAACAGTTAAGAAAATCTTGTGCCATTTAGGAAGAGGAGAAATCCTAGTTCAATTGTCATGTCTGGGAGCAGCTGTCCTTTTGTAAATCTGTGATGTCATAGTGATGTCATAGTGATGTCATAGTGATGTCATAGTGATGTCATAGTGATGTCATAGTGATGTCATAGTGCCACTAGGGTCTGAAACCTATTATTAAGATTGTTAAGAGATTCGATATCTTTAGATTCAGCATGTGAAAAAAATCATCTTTTCTTTCTTTTATAAGCGAAGAATGGGGTAGGGGAAAAACTTCTCATCCTTACTAACTACATTGTTACCCTTGATGAACCTAAAGTACCACATATACTACCTCTTTAAGCTTGGCACTAAAAAATCACTTTAAAGCAGTTAGCTGACCCACATACCTCTGCGGCAAAGTCCTTTGATTTGGGATCTGGTAAAAGCTTGCCGTGGTACAAAAGGAAGGCTTACTTTATATAGTAGCTTTATAATCAATAGAGGGTGTAGGAGAATGCTAGCAAGTCAACAACACAATGTTGTGCAAGCCTCTTATGTTTGTTTTGTCATTTTGGTTCATTTTCATCTGTTTCCATATTTTCATATATTCAACTATATATTTCTTAAATTTATACAAACGTCTTTGCTTCCGCAAAATTATTTTGTTCTGGAGAACAATGAGTGACAAATTGATCGAACGCTTATAACTCTACGTAGACAAAAAACAAAACTAGTTTCCTGTCCTCACATATTGCCATGGGAACAAATATCTTGCATTTATAAGCACCGTATCAACTGAGAAACCATCCTTGGGTCAAAAAAAAAAAAAACCATTGTTTTTTTTTTCAACACACCAATGGATATTAATTAGTTAATTATCTCCTTTGTTTCAATTCTTGTGTCCTCCTTTTCTTTCTTTTTTCTTGGAATGCAGCAACCAGGTTGCAAACACAACCACCATATGTCTCCTTCCTACATAACAACATTTTCTCTCCTGATAAGACTTTCACTGAAACAGGGAACTGAAACAACTTGATATGCAAAATTGTTGTAGCACAGATAAACACCAGACCAGATAAGATCCCCAAATGAAAACAACTCCACACAATGGTGGTGATGAGTCATCATCTAAACAATTAGTCAGGGCCTGTAGTTTATCTATGACTCAAAAGGAGTTCCATTGTTTACCTGGGTGTCCTTGTCTGCAATATTTGCTGGCATATTTCGGTGATACGACCTGTATCTCTTCCATCTCTTCCACTTCATGGTCATACCATAAATACAATAGAATCAATAACATATAGTAAAATGAAAAATTAATGTGGCCATGTGACAAAAATTCTGAACAATGGCCATAATTCCACGTACGTTGCAAAATAATGCCACGTGTGACGGAATAATTACCTGAATTCATTTTAAGAGGTAGAATATGTCTACGGAAAGTAAAAAAATTCGAACGCAAAGAAAAAAAAATTCAAGGAACTATATAGAGTGAGTGGGTAAATTTCCTCATCGAAAGCAATAAATTTCAGAAATTGAGGAAATTCCTTATAATCCAGATATTCCTTCCGTTAATAAATTATTAATCGGATATAATTGTCTAGTGTTGTTTTTGTTTTTTTTATTTTATTTAGTGTAAATCATTTATCATTCTTGATGTTTGTTGCTAAATGTGCTGTTGGTTTTCTATTCTATAGTGGTTGTTACTTTCATGTTCATCTTTATTAATAAATAAACATGTCTTTACAATGCAAAATACTTCATCGTCTCTCCCTTAAATATTCCTAACCAGACGGCACTGCTATTTTCTCCTACCCTCCAACAGCCCCATGCCCTTCCAATCTAGAACCCTTCCCCCCCCCCTTCCCCGCAACTTAATAACTATATTATATCAACGATGACATATGTACACTTTCTGGTTAGTTACCGCATGTAGTTTCCAAACAAAACCATAACACTATTTTTCAATAACCTCCTTTCTCATGTCTTTATAATGATTCATTTCACATGTTTCCCCGGCACATATTTCTCACCACACGGCACTGCTATTTATCCTACCCACCCTATCCCATACTCTACCCCATACCCTTCCCAATCCATCCTCCTCTCCCCCCCCCACTCCTCCCCCACAATCTAATAACTATATCACTTACTGGTTATGCTGTTCGGAGCAAGGCTCCAAACGAAACACAACACACACGCACCCCTTTCTCAATTCAGGTTATGAAATCATCTTCGTCTTAACAGAATGCTCCCCGGAATCTACAACGGCATGAATCGAAATATATCGAGGAATTGACCAATAAGTTATTACAAATTCTCACCCCCACAGATCCCTAATCAGGAAATGAACCAATGTTAATACGGAACAAGTGAAAACATCAGCATTCCCTCTCGGACCCGTCAAATCTATACGGACAGCTCGAAAAATCAGGCCAGTGTGAGACGTCGCTCGAAGGGGACGAATTTTAACTACCTGCTTCGGATCTTTACAAAATCATCCGTTGGATTGACAGTGAATCACGATGACATTTTCATTCCAGGTTGATTCTTATCGCTTATTAAACCTTTGTCACCAGCTGTCAAGATACCCGAGGATGGTTTGGCATCCTTAAAATTGACGAGCGTAAAAGTCGCTGATCTACAGGTGTACGGTAAAAAAAAAAAAAAATTCTACGCCAAATCAAGACGGTGATCGGTACCAATAAGTTTTAGTGTATTTTTTTCTTCTTATTTTTTTATTTTTTTATTTCAATCTCATTTTCTTGGGAAAGTAAAAGTGAAAAAGTGAAGAGATGTTTTCTAATAATTGGATGAAGTGTCATACCTTTGAGTACTGTATGTAGAACTTTGCAATCATGGTTAAATTGTTTGTGAGCTAACCTACGTTATATGCAGTCATTAAGCCACGTTTCAAAAAGAGCCTAGAATAATTACCCTACAGGGCAATTTCTTGAAAGAAAATAGGCCAGATCTTGTAAACTGATACAATAAAATAAAAAATTCCATAATGTTCTGGTTTTATATACAATTCAATACAAACTGTGAATTTAAAGTTAAGCCACGGTCATTAAGTATATAATAAAATCAACAAGTTCCCTGTGCTTATCAAAATACTGAGAATGAATCAAAAAGTACATTTAGTCTGCCTGTGTAGGTAGGTGTATTACATCCCTCTCAAATCCATCCAAAATGAAACCATATTTCGCCAGGTGCAGAATCAATTCAGCGAACCATTTATCTGAAACCGAAACCTACTTTGAAATATAGAAATTAATAAAAAACAATGTGTCAAGTTTAGCAACTTCCTTTGATAGCTCAAGAAGGTAAAACTCACTGTATTTTAATCAAAACACTTATAAAATATGCATAACGAAGCATTCTGTAATAAATCCCCAAGATAATTTTTCCCATTTATAGAGTGCCATCCTGTTTTTAGCTGGAATGTTATGCAAATTTCATTTCAGAAAATAAAAGGAATTTGGGGTATTCTTTCTTTAATATTATTCAAGCAAAGAACAGGTAGTCTTAATATCACTGACAGTCATAATTCGACAGATCTAGTAGATCAGTAAACTAAACTTAAAATTTGCCTCAAGAGTATCAAGGGAGTACAAGGTGTTTGCTTTAAATAATTCACATCCTGTTATAAATCTGAAGATATTTTTTTTTTCCATTTATAAAGTCCCATCCTGTTTTAAGTTGGAAAGTTATGCAAATATCATTTCAGAAGGTAAAGGAATTTAGGTTATTTTTGAGTTCATTATTATTATTATTATTATTATTATTATTATTATTATTATTATTATTCAAGCAAAGAAAAGGTAGTCTTAAGATCACTGACAACCTTATTCGATTCTAGATAAATAAACCAAACTTTAAAATTTCCCTCAGACTATCAATCAAATACAATGTATTGCTTTGAATAATATTCACATCCTGAATCTAAAAGGAAACCAGGATGTGTCTGAACAAACCGATACAAAAGTAAAAACAATGAATATATATAGTAAATATTGGAAAAAAAATCACTCTCTGAAACCAACCGTACCATACCGTACTATAACGAAACTATAACGAAAGCTCGTCAGCTCTTTAATTAACACAGAAAGGAAATCTGCAAAAAATGTGGTAAAATCTGATGGGTCAAGCATTGAAACTGCAACCCTTGGATATTGCCACAGCAGATTTTACATGTTTCCCCGCCCCCCCCCCCTTTTTCAATCCATTTTTATTAATGATTTTAACACTTTTTAACTACATCCTACCACCAGTATCATCTACCATATATATAGTGAATGGTTGACCCCTCCCTACTCAATTCTCTCTCCACCTACCCCAGGCCTAGAATTTCATAATTTCGGATACCTCCAAATGCCAGTGCCCCTTTTTTTTCCCTTTCTTTCTTTACAAAGGGCAAAGTCCACTGACAAGATAGCCAGTATTAAAGCAGCCTGAATTTCGAGGCCTGCATGATTTACCTGGCCTTGTGCCTTTGTCCACTAAATTCTGCACAATCCCTACCTGCCCTACAGATTCCGACCCGACATTACACTCATATCCTTCCTCCAGAGGCCACCGATAGCTTCCTATTCCAAGTTTATTACAATATCTCATCTTGGCCTTTTCTTTTCAAAATATTCTCAATCTGTGAACACAAAGCTACAAAAGCCCAAGTCACTTAAATCACAAACCTAACCATCACACTGTTCCACTTCAGGGATCCACTAAACTTCTCAGTCCCCATTCCCTATCCACCCCCCCCCCTCCATTATCCATCTCTATTCAAACCACATCGTCCACAAGATGCCCCTCCTCAAGGCTCCATACCCTTGCCCATATCTCCTCTCCTCCCCTTACAACCTTCATCCCTCCACTATACCACCCATGCATTTATTCCTCTTCTCCCCTATGACACCCAATTTCCAATAGCACAAAGCAAAACTGTGACATGATTAGTTTTAAACACCGATATTCATGCAGTAGTAAAACAAAGAAAACCAGGACCTACAATCGCAAATTAGGGAACTCCCTTTGTCCCACTGAAACAGAAACTTTCCAGCGGTGACATGACTCACTTTGAAATTTAATAAAAAAAACTCAGACATTTTCGTTCAAAATCAGACATGTTTATGTAACCAGACTGCCATTACAGAGATTCATGAATATTACGGATTCCATGTTGTTTTAACGTTTTTTTTAACGTTTTTAACCGTCTCTCTCGTCCTCCTTAATTTAACCTGAACCCTCAGACGGCCTAGGTCCCAGAGTGAGTGTCTTTGTCCACTTTGTTCCTTGCAGCTGGCATTTCAGTGAATTAACACGAAAATGATTAAAGTTGTAAATTGCACAAACATTGTCTACAACTTTGTCTTACTCCGCCGTGGAGTGGAAGTTTGCCGTTAGCTGTAAATTAGACCGTGGTACGAGTCGCCGGGGGGATATAACAGAGAGACGAACAGGAGGATAATTGGAAGTGGTACGTTGATCCTTGTGGAAATTATAACGGAAACTAATGTGTGGAACTTCGTACTGTTGTTTTGTACCGTCATGAAAAGGACGTTACACGTATGAAGTCAGTATTAAGACTGAAAACAGAAGAGTAAAATTAATGGCAAGAACGAGAAATGACAAACGGTACAATGGATCAAATCCGATATACTGTCCAGTACTATATATGTAAAACACTATACAATGAATATTCATGACCCAGATATTGGTGAATGGTATTTAATGTGAAAGGTTACTTGAATGTACATATATGCGAGCTGACACACATGTAGCATTGAAACCATCCAACAAATGAAAAAAACATTGATCTTTATGAAAAAATACATAACTATTTAACCTTTTCTCCCTCAACCAATCCAGTCCCATTCCTCCCTTCACCTTTCTCCATTTCTCTCCTCTCCTCCCACCTCCCTCTACCCCCCCCCCCACCCTCTACATCCCTGCCTAATACACCCTCTCTGCCTATCAGCAGGCAAACAGAACATGTTTGAAAATTTGGAGCTAGCACCCTTGTCTTAAAGCAGCTTCCTGAGTCTGTTTTTTTTCTCAGAAATTTTCCAGCAATATTAAATGCAAAATATTCTATAATACGATGTATTGTAAGTCATTATAGGTCTGCTGGTCAAGTATCAATTCACGGAATAATACTATTTAAACGTGGAAAATAAAACTTGCCAACTTTTCAAGTTTCCTTTTTACATTGTGATTGACCCTATTACATTTACATGTGTCTCCTAGGCAACAAAATGATGAAAGATCGAAAAAGTGCACTACTTAGATTACACCTTTATAGCTTTCTTTTGGTGACAAACATAATACGACATGGTGTGATTAATATTTTCATCAATTTTAATCCTATTTGGGTTACAAGTTATACTACATTAACTTGATAAAAACTGCAAAAAACTATTTAAATGTTTTAATCCCCATCAGCAGGTGCATTTACAAAATCCCCCTCCCCTCCCTGCCCCCCCCCCAAATGCTTCCCTAGGTTAGACTCGGGTAAAATAAATTGTCTATACCTTTTATGGTTCACAAGCCAGAGTCCATTCCAAGGGTACATCAATACAGCATAGTCAGTCAGAGATTAAACACCATTCACTGATTGTTTTTACTACATCCTAAACTATAAATTATCATTTCTCTAAATATACTATTCAACAGAAATAATCCCCTGTCAAACTTTTAGCCCATTCACAGAATTAAAAACACCACTCTGAGTTACGCTCTGTTTATAAACTATTGTAAACAAACAGGAATGATGGCCATAATAGAGACCTTGAAGTATTAACCCATTAATATATTATACATTACAACCGGAACATTGTCCAGCACAGCTGGATGGACTGCATGAGAAAACAGCGGTCCTGTTTACATCCAAGCTTTCCAAAGTAAACATAAATACCCCACATTTCACCACGGTGACATAAGATTAATTGTTAGGTATCTAAACGAGCACATGTAAGCTCCCTCCTGAAACATTCAGAGCCCGGGGACGCGATCTTCCACAGATGGAAAAAGACGGTTATAAATACAATAAATCTTGCCTTATGGAATGAGAACTATATAGATACTCGGGTTATAAAGTTTTAGGCTCCTTTTAGGCCTTGTTATAGAGTTTAGTTTAAATCATAGTATTGTAGTCAAACAATATCCAGTGAAGATGTTCCATTTTTGAGAAATGAGGGTGTTATCGAATATTAGTCATAAGACCGGAAGGCAGAACGGAGGACATAATGATTCTCTGACTTTGAGGACTAGATTCATGCATATACTGTAAGTATAACAGTTAATTAAAAGGATTTTCTAATGACTGTTTGTTTGTCTTTAGTTTCCTGAGAGGGAAAACTATGGAGTCACTCTTACCGACCTTGCAAACTTGTGAGAGGGGTCTCAGATTGCAAAGTCGGCAATGACTATAACGCAGATCGCAAAGTCGGTGCCTGATTACTATTACGTTTAGATTCGTCCAACACGGCAACATACAGAAACGTTGTACTCAAAGCCGAAGCCACAGTGAATTCATCAGGTCACACATCTGGAGTCTATGCATACTAAGTTCTTCGATACCGCCATCATTATCTATTTGGGGAAACATTTCATACTGTAGTTTTGATCTTGTTATCTTCCCACTAACTTGAAATATGGTTGATTGACTGCAAACAAGTTTGACTGGCTAAGCCATCAACTACACCAGGATGTCAGATCACAGTATATAGGATCCGTGATGCTTTCTTGGCAAATTGCTCTTTAAAAGCTTTAATAAGGCTTTTATAACCTTCTTGTTGATTGATCAATCCTAGAAACCTGATACATTTGGGATGTTTGCTTATTCTGTCAAAGTTCTCAGTACTTTGAATTTCATAACAATGTATCTTTTTGGAAGAAATATTGTTTTTCCTGTGGATGATGAATGATGGACAAATTATAAGCAAAACAAAGACATTTACAGCTGAAGTGCCCTGAAGACATCATCAATTCTGCTGTTGCCAGATGCATAATTTACCAAATATCACAATTTATATCTTCGTGATATAAAAACCTACGAGGACGTGGTTTTTGCCTAAAGATTCAGAAAATTTCCAATTTTCATAAGCAATCAATTTCAGCTACCAGATAAATCTTGTCAATTTGTGAGAATTTAACTTCTTTAGAAGTCGCCAAGCAAAGTATGTTGGGTAAAACAAACCAGCGATGGAAACTAAAAATGTAAAGTGCAGCCCTGTTTGCTGTGTGTTGCCAACGTTCAACAATTCTAGCAAACCCAATAGAATATAACAAAAGAACATGCTCCCATCAAATTCAGCGACTAAACCTTAATAAAAATGAAGTCTTTTTCATTCATAAAGTTTATGGCCCAGCAACTTACGGTATTGTACTGCACGACTCATATCGACTCGACTAACTAAATGTCGTAAATGAAATGACTTAAGCAAGTCTGTCGACCCTTTCCCCGACAGAGACAATATCGTGACACGATCAGGCCGATAGTCTCCTCTCTACTAGAGTCAGGCAAATCACTGACAATTGACTTGACTAGGTTGACTCAGCAAAAACAAAGTGACTCGTTACAACTCGTTACACTGCAACTTGATATGAGCACTCTTAACACGTACAAGAAGCAGAAAGACAGTTTTCCTACATTAGCACTTAAAAATTTATGCAAATTCATAGATATGCTACTTTGGTGCAAAAATCTGGTTCTTGCTTACTTTTGGTGTCTCAGACTCTAAAGCATTTATATTGCTAACCTGGCCACAGAGCTACTAACACATACCTGTATGTACACCCTTCTTAGTTTGAAATACATCATGATGCCTTAACAGTGCTATCCAAAGCATTCCCAAAACTGACCTTTTTCAAACATTTGATATTTTCACAGCATCCCCAAGGCTCCATCCTCTCAATTAATTGCATATTCCTCCCTCTCGTTCCCATTTCTTTTACTCATCCTTGCAATAAATCTCATTCATTCATTATTTCTGTAAACACTTTCAACTATTTTATACTAGCGGCTTCCGCATTCTCTTGACATCCTTGCTACTTCGTATCGTTTACCATTTTTTTCATTCACAATTCCAAGATTCTATTCTTCTGCTCACACAAATGTACGTTTCTCTCGCAACCTTCATTCTCCTTCCATACCCCCACCCCCCCCCCCCCCCGCCCCCCCCCCCCCCCCCCCTTCTCCTTTCCCCCCCCTCCTCCCCCTCCTCCTCCCTCCTTTCTCCCTTCTCTCTCCCCTTTTCTTTTA
>JAAAKB020262560.1:0-10005 GCA_010014835.2 Apostichopus leukothele
TGTTCCCCCCGCCGGGCGACCTGGGTTAGGGGGCAGGAAAGAATTACAGGACAGTAACTTATGGGTAAATTGCAAGTATTTTCCTGGGTATGGTTTAAATTGCTAAAAGTACGAAAAGCAGTAGTCAATACAGAAAGGTGTTAACCAACTACTTGAAATTTCTTGAATACATTTCACTATAATTATAAATCTAATTATTTTATGCATTCAAGAACTGGATTGAGTACAACACAATTATGTTTCATACAGATATTTTTCATCTTTTCCCAAACCGATGCTACTAATGGAATGGTGGTTAGTCTTACCAGGTAATTGTTAAATTATGCAGGGTCAGTAATGATTGGTTTAAGTTGCACTCCATGCAGGGCATTAAAAACTGATCAGAATTTGACACAATGCTTCCAGTTTTACCAGTTTGCAACATTAATAATTACCTAGTAAATCTGCAAATATTAGTTACAGTTGTTATTGTTATTATTGCATGTTTCTCCCACTCATCTTGAAACATTATATACTATAGAATGAGGGGGCTATTGTGTTTAAATAAATGTAGCGAGGGGGCTATTAGGAAACAATTTCATCTTCAATATGAGAATTACCATGCGATGTGCTTTATATTTCGCAGGGCTAAATCATTAACTATCCCCAGGTCCATAGCCAGGTCGAGGAACAGGGGGACTGTGCCCCACCCTCCGGCAGAATACTGTTCCCCCTCCCCCTCCTCTCTCCCATCTGTACAACTACCATGTGTACTTAAGGTATGTCAAGAGTTTTATTATGGCCCTCTTAATTGTTAACGTTTCTTAAACTCACATATCCTGGATACAGGCCTATAAACTATCCCAATTAAAAATCTGTGCAACAGGTTTGGAAAGCAAACTTTCTTATTTCCACATCTGAGAGGATATAATGTACTTAAATGGCTTGCTTTCTTGTATGCAACTACCATGGATGACAAATGGATGGTAACGATACATTTTATTAGTTTGTGAAAGTAAAAAAATGCAAAAAATGCAAAATGTGAAAAAATGCAACAAGCTTGTACTCCTAAAAGATGATACCTTGTGAGTTATACCAATGCTGTCTAATACAATAATTCATAGCTGTAAGCTTCAACTGAAAAAGTAATAAATTGTTTTTTGAAGTTTCATCAATTCTATAGCATTTATTGAACATTATATCTCACGTACTAGGGCTACTTACCACAACAGTTACAAAAACAACAAAGATCATATAACTCTGGAGCTCCGAAGTTTATCAGAAGTTTTGTCAATACTGGAATTAAACTGATTAAACAAATTAAGGGATTAGCTCGCAAGCTTATGCTTAACAATCTCTGTTATACAAACAGGATTACTATTAAACTACATTTTCAGAGAACGTGTTAAGAAGCAGGGCAAATGTTAAACAGTCACTATTTGCACGGCCTAAATATACAACGAGAGGAAACCAGTGCTGGATCACAAGCTGACTTAACTCAAACAGGGTAGACCTCGTTCCAGTTTTCTTTAATTAATGACTAATTAATAAGTGTGCTCATCAAATCTCTTGACAATTCTGTCCTGCTAGATGGGATAGCTTTTCATATGACTATTATAGATCAGTTTCTCCTTGAGAATTAGCCATCCGTACCTGAACCAGGACACGAGTGGATGATGATTTGATGATTCAATCACACACTTGATTTATGGTAATAAGGCAGCGATGACATGGTTCTACCTCACCTAGACCTCCTTCATCTCCCAGTTTCAGGGACGTTATTTTAAAGGGTGTGAAGACTCGCACAAAAAGAAACGTCTCATGCCGGTAATTTGACCTAGTTTCGAATGAGGTGTAACAGAAGTGTTAGACACCACAATCGATCCCAGAAAATACACACACAGTTTGCTACCGTCGGTAATTAGACACTAGTGTACAGTCAGTAAACAGAAAGTTAACTTTTTCAGATGGCCGCACGCGGTTTGGGGCGAGTCTTCAATGCCTTTAAAAACCATACTCATGGTTTTGTACTCACACTAAAATATTCGGATATTACAACCATATTCTTTGTGCATGACTATGTCACAAACTTTGATCAACTCTGATATCACACTGCCTCTACCTCTCCTCCCTCCTACCCTCCCCTAGCTTCCCCCCCCCCATAACCAACTAGGAGTAATACTTATATTATCCAAGTCATTCCCCACACTAAGTTTGCTATTGAACCACAATGATCACAGCCTTATTAGTACTGTATGCTTCCACAATGCAACATTTCATGTCAAATATATGGCAGTCAATTACAAATACATATCATGGTTTATATGGCATACATATTTCATTTATCCCAGTGAAACAACAAAAACATTCATTGCTGAGAAACCTTAGACCTTCTGACATTTACTTGTTCTTGAACTATACCCTGTTTAAAGTTGTGACTTATGTGTGCCATGGGCTCGGCATCCCTAATAACACCACACAAGCAATTGAACATAGAACTTTAGCAATCGATCACTTACAATTAAATACATTGTTCTAAAGTTTACACAACGTACGGATCCATTAAATGCATTGGCATAACCAGGGGGGGGGTACAGGGGGGTACAAAGCTATGTTGCATGCGGTCCAGTTGTTGGGGAGAAATGCTTTGCATTTTTCTACGTTTCGAAAAAGGGTAATGGCACACAAAGTTTGGATGCATTTTAAGCAACTAAAATACTGTCTGTGCCGACCGATGCAGTTGACTTCAGTCAATTTGATGGTATAATTTTGTTTTTCAAATTTGTTCAATAGGGTGTAGGACTTGTAACCCTTAGGCCATTGGTTCAAATTCCATTCAAGCCAAACATTTCTCTGCTCTTTACAAATTGCTTTTATAAGTTACCAAAATGATGACCTAATTTGTTAAAGGTAATATATATGTCACGTTGCTAAGCTTACTTACAGAAAGGGGAAAAAGAAAACAATATTAAACAAGCTTCTAGGACAAAGTCATTAGATGACAATATTATGTTTACATTTACTCCCAGTCTCCCTCATCAGGAGTTTTATGCCATCAAATTTTAATTGGCAAACTTATGTCGAGTGTTCACAATATCTTATAATTGAATTCTATTGGTAGTAACAGAAACTAGCACTAATTAAAGCTAGGGAATTAGCCTGTTTAGGTCTGTGTTATCATGCATTCTGCTCTATAGTATATAAAATTCCAATATTTGTGTTTTATTGTATTAACGAGTTGCTCCTGATTGTACCCAAAGCGAACTACTATATTAATATGGAATTCATAAACAGTACTAGTAAAATTAAAAACCAACATAATTAAGAGTGAATGGGACACAAGTTCAAACACAGCTGAGCAGGTAAATATACTGCATATAATATGTTAATTTACACAAGTCAGGCAGCATAGTCAAAGTAATTACTTTCAGTTAAAATAATTAATTCATAGACACAACATTCATTATTTCACTTCTCATAAAGATTTTTACAAAAATGTCATTCTGTAAACTAACCAGAAAGTCTACTGAGGGAATTCAACACTTTACACATTAATGATGCCAAACCAAAATAATAAGTTTCACATTAACACTGTGCTTTAATAACTGTAGTGAATTCAGGGATATTATGGATGTTCATTAAAGGTAATTATGAGGGTTCCTGAAGCCATTGTTAATTAAACATTGCTGTAGACCAGCAATAGAACCCTAATTAGGCATAATGAAGTTCAGACAAAAACTTTGAATATTTTTTAACTGAACTGAACTTTTGATCAATTGCAAGATTTATTTGGAGTATTACTCGACAGGTTTGGTTAAATTGCTGACCAAACTAAAAAAAACTGAATGATATTCATTCCGTGATTTGTGAATTAATATCATAATCTGAGAGAGCATTTAATCTGAGGGCATGTCACAGCTCACTGTAATGTAGACAATGTTATCTTTCTTATAGAAGATATATGTAGTACATTCAAATTACATCAGGATACTAAATGATGGATGTGTTTGTGAAAACTCTTGTTACTATACAGTAGATTGTGTATTAGTAAGCACAAGTGCAGTTCCATACATACTAGTCATGTATTGACAGTTACTATAGTTATGTTTGTAGGCATATAAGCAGGAAGGTGGATCCTTCTTTTATTACTTGAAAGTAGCTGGTTGCATTTCACTACTAGAGCTAAATGCCCTGTACATTCAATCTGCTTCCTAAGTAGATTGATACATTAAACTATATATGTGGTACATTGCTTTGTATTAAGTTTCAACCATATACAGACAAGTACAGTAGACCTCTATTTTTTTCCAAGCCAGAAGAGAAACTTGCTGGTCAGTCAGGCATGTGACAATCAATGTTAAAAGAAGTACAAGAACCTTCTACCCCTACCCCCCCCCCCCCAATTGAAACAAATTAACTTTCATTCAAAGTCAAAGCATGTTGATTTTCCATCTTCTTCTATGAAATATGTCTGACTGATAATTATGTAGTCTGATACTTGGCTGCATGCAAATGAACTTTAATGCTTGACAAAACACGATATAGCAGGCTAACGGCTAGTATTCATCATTCATATTAACCCAACAGACCTGTACATTCCACAGAAACCTTGTAATATTCAATACAAATAGTGAAATTTTTTAATTGAAATGACAATGTCAACAATAGAAGCGGAATATCTGGCGATGCTGGCAGCAAATCTCACCAAACAACCTCTCCATCTCATGAATCAAACCAAAGAAATATGGAGAGAAATGGCCCATTTATGAAATCTATTACAATTAAATTTACACACCTGTACTTGGACTAAAACAGCTTTCAGTTTGCAACTGGACGAAGATTCACACTTTGAAGTGAGATAAAATTTAGTAAATTGAAGGATCTTGGTAATAGACATTGTCCTTATGGCCTTCAAGTTTACTGTAGCATGAACCCTTCTAAACCACCATCTTTCCATGTCCAGCAGCTAAATATTATAACAGTCCATGAGTGGCTTTGTCACTCAGGAATTTTATCATTATTAGTTCTATGATTACATCATCATTTCCTAATTTTTTTCAGCATTTCAGCATATTTTCAGCTTTTCCTTTCATCCTAGATAGTATGTTCTTGCTTGATTCCAGCGAATATGCTTATTATTATGATAATCAGATATATGCAGATTTGTATGGCACGGATATTAAGCTGAATAATTTGTACTTATAAATGTTAACTAAATTACAGTATCATGTCTTCTGTTTCCCATCAGTCTACGTCTGGCAGTCTCAAATTTAATAGAATTTGCAAAATGTGACCGGAAGAAATTGTGAATAATTAATACATTAAGCACAAGCATAACATTGACCAATGAAAACAGAGGGTTAAATGAACAGTACAGTATCTTAACTTAATTATCAAACACTTTATAAACACAACTGGCCAATTTTCCATTGCTCATAATCAAGGAATAGGCCTAGATCCAACAACTTGATAATTTGCAAAATAGCCTTTAGATATGTCAAATCATTTCAAAATTAAAAGCTACAATGTTCTAATTCTAGATTACTGTATGTATATGTATTAATTATAAGAGGGTGAGAAGTCATAGCATGTACACTTAATGTCAATACATGCTGTTGTAATGTTGTACTACAATAGTCAAACACAGCACTTGTATTGATTTGCTTGTATCTACTTTCATTCACATATATGTTTTACTTGGTTTTGTGTAAAGACAATAATCATGCATGTGAGGAAAACAGTATGTATGCATTTGAGCTTCCTTTCAGGCTGTCAACCGTTCTAAATTTGCCAAAAATATAAATAATTGCCAAGAAATTGTATACCATAATTATATTACTATGTTGAAAGCAGAGCTACCATAGTACCAATTGGGACTGGTATAAAGTTGTCTTAAAATTACCATAGTTCTATCCTATGTCCTTCCCCCACCCCAGCCCCAACCCATCCCCCAAAAATATATTAAACAAAATAAAAACATGTGTACTAAACTGCATACTCTAGACACTTTTTAGTTAAGTCTGTATTTTTAGTCCTTTCTTCATTTCTTTTTCACAGATCTATATATCTACAATTTATAGGTCAAATCAACATAGCAACCTTTCATCCTACACCAGCAACAATAACAACAACCTTCATGTGAAGGAGACTGAATGACCATACATCAAAAACCTACACACTGAAAGCCCTCTTATATCAGTCTGTACATCAGTCTGTACATCTTATTGTCAGTCAAACTCTATAAGCACTATACCCCTTCAATTGAACCTACTGTATATGCTGAGGTAGGGATTAGAGTCTATAGAGGCTTTAATAAACTTTAACCACAAAGCCCAAGAATAGAAGACTACCAACAGGTGCTTTACTGCTCCAATTCCCATGATATGTCAAACAAACACATTGTGTCATCTAAAAAGCCACATTGTTACCCATTAATCCCTCAAAAGAAAGAGATTTGAACATTTAAGAGTGATGGGATCCTGTGACCTTAAGAGAGGACACACTGAAGCTCAACACTCAACCAGTTGCAATATTTCACAAACCTGTTTATGCTGTAAAAACTTAAATAAAACTAAAAAGGATCATTGGATGGTGCCATTCATATAACTTATTTCCAACTCTAAACTTTACTAATACACTTCTGGTCCCAGATGTTCGAGTCAAAGCTGCTTTCTTTAAAGTTTGAGGTGATATTGAACCAAAAGTCACATTTAAATGGAGTTACACAGAAGGTGCACCAATGTTAGAGCTCTACAGTATACAATAAAAACATTTGGCTTCCCTATGTAATTAATCATTAAATCAAAAAAATTTACTCCAGTGTCCCAGATTGCATTCGTTTTCATACATGAGACAGATTCAGGCCTTGCTACACTCATTCTTTCATGCACAATCAAGTCACCATACATACCAGCAGTGAGGTAAATCATACAGTGTACTATTTTAGAAGTAGTGTACACAGCAAATCTCACGTTTCTCATCAATAATATTTGAAGGCGAACCTGTTGAACAGTCTGCAAAGTAGTTTGGTACTTTCTCACAAACAAATCATCTCTAAAACAACTATAGACTGTACAACATGCAAAAGGTTACTTTATATGTATGCTCCATGTATGTATAGTGCTATTCAAAAGACAGACTGTTATGTCATATATTGATTTTCTAAGAACCATGCATGCAGACTGGGTTAAGTCTACAGATTAGTACAGAGAACATGTGAGAAATGGGGGACATCTCTATTATACATCACAGTAAAGTAACATTTATAAGTTTTCCCAAAAGTTTAAAGAATTTTATAAGGGCAAATTAAAGAGTACCAGGACTACCTTGATGTAGAAGCAAGAAATTCTGACATAATAAACTTCATCAGATATTCCTACTTCTCCCTGTAGCCCGGCCACCAGCACAAATTATGGATCATATCTAGCAATAGCACAACCATATATGACTTGAAGTTATTAGCCTACAGTGATATATTTTACAAAATTTCGAAAGGCCATTTCACCAAAGGTTTAGGAAGTTAATTAACACTGAGTGAATTTACTGTATCACTATGGCTTTTACTGTGTCATTATCATTGGGAGCAACTTCTCGATTAGAAAGGTGTAAATTGTCCCCTCATGCAGTGACATGCACCACTTGTCAGTTGGGCCCGGCCCTAGCCTATCAGGGGCTTCCACAATGTTAATGTTAATTGTCATAAGAATAATAAATTCTGAGCTCTAGTGAAGTGTTTCTTGCACTGTGCCAGCGAAATGCAGCACCCCTTACAACATGTCTGAAATCTGAAACTTTGTATAGGCCATGGCCTACAGGACCAAGTTGCATACTGTAGGCCTAACTTAGGCAACTGTCTGCACCTAGGCCTAGGGTACAGCAGCCTAAGTGAAGCCTAAATTGGTGAACCAGATCTTTAAATTACATAAATTAAATACAGAAAATTGTGTGGCTGTCTAGCCTTAGTGGCACTGACATAACGCAACGGGTTAGTGCATTCACCCATTGATTAGTCTATTATAATCCCGAATTGTTAATTAAAAGAACCTATCAAATGCTAGTATCAAACCTTAGCCTTAGGCTAATGTTCCCAATGCTAGGCCTACATTTTCACACACACCTTTCACTGTACGGCGAACTTTTTCGAACCTGACGTCTTGCTCCCCGTCGAGATTCCTAGCAGCTGCACCACGCTTTCTGTCATCCATACTACAACCATGAATCCATAACTTCACTTCAAAAATCAACCCAAATAGGTTTTTAAATGTTTATCACTGATTTTGTTCTTCCACAGGTAAAGTCACCTAACTGCTGCTAGGTACGTAGTGGCGGGTTTGTTATTAAAATTCGCCGAGTAGTTTTGGATCAGCAAAAGTTAAACGCCAAAGGTACAAAGTTGCTGGAGCTGAGCCAATGTGAATAGGTCTTGGGTTACTCGAGTAAAAAAAATAAGTTTGGAATGAATTCCGCCAGGAAAATTCGACAGTCAGAAATGCGTTGACAAAATCTCGCTAAGGCAGTTTTAAATAGTTAACTCAGTTGCAAGATTATATCGCCTTCTTACTCATACGCTACTAAACCAATATGCGATCCGATAGGGCTTTAAATACAAGGCTACAACGTAAACCTACTTTGGACGCGAATTGATTACACAGTATGAAGTCATAAGGATCGAGACCCCATTCATATTTTATTAACAATAGAACCACAGAAGCGCGGAATTGTCAATTGTTTTTTTGGTTTTTGCTAATGTGGGTTTTGCTGTGTTTACTTTTTAATGCACAGCACCTCAATGATTGGTCATTTGGTCTACTTAATATTTATTTTGTGGGGATACATATCGTATGAGCCGATTCATTTTTGTTCCGGCCATTGTGGACAATATAACACATTATTCCTATCAACTTAAATTAAGAAAAGAGATGATACATTGTGCTAAATTGGAATACCTGATCGACTAGGTAGGCTATTGTACATGGTTATAATTCATTATGACCCTGACATCATTTTCAGCAGGCTTAATTGTCATAACCAATTTACGCATTAGCAAGTTGTACAATTGTGTATGCAGCCTGGTGAGTTGGACCTATCTGAGAAATGTGATAAAAAATTGTTTAGTGATCCGTCACTTGACATTTTGGAAGGAAAAGTTGTGCATTTGGAGGGGATGACGGGTCAGCATTTGGTGAGCGCCTTGTGACTGCCATAGCTAGGTTCACAACGATGCTCAAATAAACGTCGATGTGCAATTAGCTGTGTCGATCGTTAAGTAAAAGATACAAAACGTCCATAAAATTCACGTTTCGACAGCGCAATATATTAGACTACATGCTTAACTGTTTCTACTCCCGGTTTCAAAATATTCAAACTATGGAGACGTATATGCATGTTAGACCAGGGACATCATTGCCGGGTATACATGTAAGTTGACCATTGGCCCATGGTAACATATACTAGTTTCTCATCAATGAAAGCAGACTACTTTACCTTCTTTTTTGGGGAGCGGCAAAGGTTATGAGGGACGTGCCCCCCCCCCCCAAATAATAATAAAATATAGGAGCAGTGGAAGTGGAATGAACCGGGACGTATATTGGAGGGCTCTTACACATCGAGGTGGACGTGGGACAGGTCACTTTGACTAGAATGGGAATTCAAAATGTACGAACAGCAGGGGCGTATCCAGGATTTTTTAACCCGGGGGGCGCGAATTACTATCTAAGCGGAGCGCCACCATCGGTTGGCGCGCAGCGTACAAGAAAATTTCTGGTTTTGACACCCCCCAGATCACCGGAAATGGCACTTCTCGGGCTTGAAATGACCAACCAGATGTACACTCTTGCCTGAAAACCAAGAATTTCCCAATAGTTTTTTTGTCAACCATAACCTTTTTCAAGATTGTCACTAGTCACACATCATGTTCGACCTCATCGCATCTCATGTGGATCATTGCTTCTTGTAGGTGATTCTACGTCGCGGCCCACAATACCCGTAAGCACCATTTTCAAGGTTTTAAGCCCATTATTTGTTCAG
>JAAAKB020262571.1:0-10005 GCA_010014835.2 Apostichopus leukothele
CACATCGAAAAACGATAAAAATCGGAAGAGAAATCGGATAGCTATCCGATAAAAGGAAACAGAGTCAATATCAAAAGCTAGGAGAGGGCTATTCCACATCGGAATGGCTCAACAGATAGCAAATCAGGTCCTTTATTACTGTGGCTAGAAGACCCGAACGAAAAACTGGCTGTTTCGATTCCTCCGGGAAAATCGGATAGTATTCCGATAAAATATCGCTGTAGTGTGACCGGGCCTTTACCCTATTCTTTGATAGACCTGTTAGCCAGCAGCTATTGTACCTCACAGAGATTGGGGATGGGGGATCGGGCACTACGTACATTCAATATAAATACCACAAAGTATCAGTGAACAGATTGCGATACAAATACCGCTCTTTATAAACAGATCACTAAATGAACAGATTTCTTTGTTTTTTTTTCCATTCTTTACAAGCATAAAAGTATGTAACAAATGCTAAACTGACTAAGATATGATCACCAGTTTTGAACTAGAAGGAACTCATTGGTTAGAATGGGATTCCAATCTGTGACCTCAACTATTTGTCATTCTTGTGCTCTGTTAAATGTGCTATCCAGCTCTGGACATGAAATTTGACAAATGTCTTAACTTTTTAATTCTTAACTTGTCTAAAACCAGGGGAAACTGCCCGCAACCCATTCTCCTATAAACAATTGAATTGAATAGCACAGACTAAGACAAACTTGAACAGCAAATATTGGAGATGAAATCACAAATGACTATCTAAGTGTTAGAGTGGGTAAGGAACCTTAGACATAGATATACCTTAAGGAACCTTAGACATGAAGGAACCTTAAGGAACCTTAGACATGAAGGAACATTAAGGAACCTTAGACATAGATAAACGTCTTTCAAACAATCTCAAGTTCCCTAGATGAATTATCACAAGCCATGTATTGTCATTGATACTCAAGAGTAAGAAGACATCTTTAGGGTTACCAAAGAAGAGTGTCAAATAACTAAAGAGGGCAGATAATCAATCAAACTTGAAGCTGATGTAGTAACTGGTGTAAAGGATACGTTATAATAGTTCGATGATCTCCCATGGATTTGTCTCTACCCTGCCAGAGCACATAGAGCAAGCAGAGCACAAACACCGATATCATGTGCAATGTTAACGAAAGAAGGAAGATGAAGAAATAACGGTAGTTTCGTCGACCAACACAGTTGTTGACCCAAGGGCAGTGATGGTCAAATTTCTGCAGGAGAGAGAAACGATAAAGAATTATTAAACAATAGTCACTAACGTGACCAAATGAAATATGATGCATACTATACATTGTATACTATAGATCATGTGTATATTATACATTGTATACTACATATAATGTACACTATACATTGTATACTATTCATTTTATCCTACAGTATATATGTATACTATACAATGTATACTATGTATAATGGATACTATACATTGTATACTATATATAATGTATACCATACATTGTATACTAACTATACCTTGTATACTCTATATAATGTATACTATACATTGTATACTACATATAATGTATAGTATACAATGTATACTATATATAATGCATACCATAGATTGCACTGTATACTACAGTATATATTAATGTATACTATACATTGTATATGATATATAATGTACACATTGTACGCTATATATGATGTATACTATACATTAGCTGATGACCCTTTCGTTATCATGTTCCACTTCTGACTAGGTTGTATCAAGTTTCTTGAGCAACTTGCTTCACAAATTTCTACCTTTTGAAGCCTAACATCTAACTTTAAACCAAAAGTTAGCAGCCTCAGTAATTAATGACAAAAAACCACAGCTTCAGAGCTGATTGATATGAAAGTACTGTAAGCTAGTGCTATGATGGAGTAGTATCTAGGCTAAGTAATAATGTTTGGCCAACAACATGCTGCACTATTGTACATGTTACTACTAAGGCTCACTGGATAGATCAACATTGACATACCTCTATACACGTATTACACACACTACAATGTGAACATCTTGGCGGTCTGTAAAATCTGCAGGTTGAACACCATTTCATCCTGACTTGGATGCCTTTAATTTCTACTGTCTTGTAAAGAGGAGCACGGAAATCATCATCCCGATCCTCGTCGCCTTGGGCTGAAAAAATGACAAGGAGAACAAAGAGAAATTTGAATGACAAAAAGGAATCTGTGTTTATTATCTATGGTACTGTACATACACTTGCGACTATGGTATTAAAGCACTGCTGCATAGAATTCACGAGAGTGCTTTAAGTTGTGGGGAGACAGGTAAACGAGGTACGAAGTTAATAGTGTAGTACTGATAAATCTACATCAACCAAAAGCTTAATACAGTTTATCTTTTGTGACCACTGCCCAGCAATCTTACCAAACCTACCAAAAATTACTCAAAAATAGTTCCAAAAATGTTCTTAACAATTTGAAAGAAAACTAGTGAAGATCACATTCAATCATCCTTAAATTTTTGTTTCCCTGTTTTTCATATAATAACCATTTAAAATAAAAAGGTTCTGCCTTCCTCTCTCAATGAGCCAATCCAATGTACTACTTTGTTACTTGATGATTTTTAAGGATCAAATATCCCTTCGAAATGTTAACAAAACGTAGATCTTGTTTAACGTGTGACTGCGTTTTCAATTCACTTTCTTAATACAGTATGACAAACTTTGTTCAACCATAAGGAGACTTATACTGTACAGTACATAAATACATTGCTCCTCATTTATATTCAGACAGCTCAGCTCAGCTCAGCTCAGCAAGCCTTTCCAATGTGATCAGACATTTCTTTTTCTCTTTTGGGGAGCAAAAGGAAGTCTTGTATGACGATTAACAGAACACCAGTTGTTTTCGTGTCTTCTTTGTAATTTATAGTTTTGGTTCGATAGTACTTTACTTAAAGTTTGATAATGTGCAGTGCATGGGTAATAATGAAGCAAGCTACTGTACAAGACAGTATCTTGTGCTGTACACTGTAACTATCAAAGTGTATTGGTCCAGCAGACATAAGCACAGTATAGTAATACATATTAATACACATCAGGTAACGGCTTACAGTATATGATAGTACTACTGTACAAGTCTGATGTTTTGTCTGCTGCGTTATTAACATTACACAAGCACAGCATCATTCAAGTTACCTACATTCTATTGTATTCTACTGAGTGACTCGTCGTTTTTCATATATTGTACAACACTACAGTAATATTGCTATTAAAGTAAAGTAGTGTCCTTTGTTGTATTTAAACATGATCATTCCATAGTACAGTAATGTATAAGTTTTGGAATGTCAATCATGGGGCAAATAGCTCCTCCCCTCTACAGTACTGTAAGTGAAATACTGTACAGAACTTGACAACCACTTCACCATATATACATAATCAATGAATTCATTAATAATTTACTCCCAAATTTCTTTTTTCCCCCACAAAGGTGATGTTGATAACTTTTGTTTGCAAGATGATACTTTGCAGCGCATGCCTAAGTTCCTCGTTCATGGAATCAATTGCGTAGATTAACACAATGTTAATGCATACCTACCAGGTACCATAACTTGCCTAAATATTTCTTTATTTCAATGTAAACTTGGTGCAGTACAATCTGATTGAATGACATCCAATGGAAAATGAAACTGTTAAGAGTTCAAAAGGGATCAATGACTTCACAGTATCACTGTCAATTTACATCAAAATGGCACAAGGCATTGAAATAATTTACATCATGAAGTACTGTGTAAAGAATGATGAGCAGTTTGCAAGTTCCAGTGAATGTCTGAAGTACTGTGGAAAGAATGTAAATTTTTCCACTTCAGTTCGTAAGTACTTGCCCTCTGGTATACATACAGTATAGAGTACTCCCAGCGATACCAAATTCAGTTTACTATATAGTGTCTTCACAAATTACTGTACTATCTACAGTACTTGTACAGTTCATTTAAAATACTTTAAAATATGTACAGGTGTCTTTAAATTCAATTATTTATCATTTCCCTAAATTACTGTACTATCTATAGTGCTTGTACAGTTCATTGAAAATACTTTAAAATATGTACAGGTGTCTTTAAATTCAATTGATTATCGTTTACCTGTACAATTTTGGTAGGAACTTAACAAATTGTGTACTGTACATTTAAGGGCTGTAATATTATACTTACAGTAGCTCTTTTGAACAATTTAAATAAATTTTACTCTGTACACTACAGTCTACGTACAGTACTGTATGTTGTCGAAAGCACAGTGATTTTCAATTGACGAAAAACTACAGTGGAAATGTACAGCCCAGGACACAAGTCTGAATATCTGTCACAGATGAACTGCACTGTAAATAGACAGCCTTGTGATTCCATTCGATATCAATTTAACATGTACTCTCCAATAACCCAGGAGCAATGTCCTTCAAACACTTATTAATTTGACATAATTTAAAGGTCTCTCTCTTCTAAGACATCTTGCTATGATATGGATATGCAGGCATTATTTCTCAGCATTGGTCAAGTACCAATGGGTTTTGAGTGAACTGAAGCACTTGAAGGGTTCTATACGTACTGTAGTGTACTGTTCACAATACAGGCTGGTACAACACATACAGAATATTGCCATACTTGTAGCTTTAGTTGCACACAAGGCATGAGAACTCTTAACTGTTTTTCATATCCTATTTATAAATATGTACTTTCATGTATTTATACTGGATTTTTAATCAACTTGAAACTTGAAAGTTTGAGGTTATTTTGAGAAAGAACTTAAATTTGCTTTCAGGATAAGATAGACTTAACAGAGAATACACTATTAAAATGCATATTGTGAATAGAATAATATATTACTACTACTGTGCATACACTACTCAAGTTGTGCAACACTGATAGTATTACTGTACTGAATAGTAAATTTGTAATACAGTACAATTGCTGGTTTTGGCACCTTGACTTCAAGTAGAGAAAGCATGTATATGATCTCATGTACTATAATATTGCCTATTAGTCTGTGATTGTACATCATTGTAACAATGATTTCCTTCTACTGTACACAAAACCTGGGTAATTTAAAAAGGATGTCACCAACCTCTCTCCACTAAAAATATGCTTTCTAATGTGTTCTGTAGGTACCTTATTTAGTAATTAAGTGCCCCCTTCCCTCCTCCCTTAGCCCCACCGCCCACCCCTCAGCCCAATGGCCCACTAACAGCTCTCAATGACTACTTCCTCTTCATTTCCGTTCTATGATTCTGAAGATTTTCTATAATTCCAGTGTTACAAGCAATTTGTAGTACCTTGTGAAGTTCATCTTTACTGTAGACACTATCGTCTGTAAAAGTCAGTACAGTAGCCTTGCATACAGTAAGCTACATTCTGTACAACTATAAACAGCATGATTATAGTGTAGTACCAGCTCTGTAAATCTAATTCATCACAAATAACATAGCTCTGTCATCATTTGACCTCTGACATACAGTACTGTATGTTTGCTGCAAGTCTGTGCTCATTGCAATCATCTCTGGACCCCTGATAACGCTGACAGGCAGCACATTAATTAGCCCCTGGTACAATGCTCAAGTGATAAACAAATGCAGAGTGCATATACTGTACATTCTAAATTTATTAAATGCACAGTCACTCCTCGTGAAGTCAACATTATTTACACAATGATATTAACATCAAGGAGCTTCTAGGTAAACTGCTCCGTTACCATGGAGATAATTACTACATCTGCATATGTAAATGCACACAGTACCTACATTTTAATGTTACATCATATACCACTAACTGTAGATGTTCGCAACACATACAGCCACACACATAGTAGTGTGCACAACTGGTGCATGCATACAGTGTACTGTATCTAACAGGCATGCATACATATCTAGTCACACCTTGAGGCGCACTGGATCTGAAGATCATTCATTTACAGCACAGATCTCACGTTAGGCTCATCCATTAGTACCTACCTTTTCACTGACAGGTCTACTGCAAATTTATCTAGAAGGTTCTCCCAGGTCAGCAATTATTATCTCACATTCTCAAGCATAATTAGAGCACCTTATGCGGTAATAACCGTACAGGGTACAATAGTAACAAATACATTGATAGCACGCAGAGGGAAAACTACTAGAACTCTAGAATTTAAAAATGCTGATGGCAGAATCATGTCAACTTACTTTATAATAATAAAAGTACTGTAATTAAGTTCAGCGGTACAATCAATCTGTTTTTTTACATAGATGTACAGTATGTGGTACAGTATGTGTGAGAGAGGCACTTACTGTACACTATACTGTAGTTGTAACCTGTACTGTAAGCAACCTGGTCAAAGCTACATCCATTTCGTACACAATATCTTCAGGGTCTGAAATCTAAAGGTGCTCCAATTTAAATTATTAAGTATTTTTCAATTTTATATCTGAAGCAAACAGGTACAGTATGATGCACAGGAGATGCACATGAAAATTATGGTTGTTGTTTTGTTTTCTTGTCTCTGTTCACCATATTGCCAACATACTCTAGAAACATTTACTGTGCTGTACATTCAGACTCTACAAAAGACGAAGTAGAATAAAAATCATAAAAAAAATTGGATCATTGCTTCAAACTTTCATTTGGCTTTAACACTAGTGCCATTATGTTCCAAAGTGTTCAAGCAATTATCCATTCAAAAAGATTATAAAAAAAAAGTGAATCATCTACTTTGAGTTTCAAGTTTCTTTCAAAATGTCAACATTTTTATATCCCGGACAAAACCTTTCCACTGCACCAGAAGTCAGTTTGAGAGTGCTATGGATTATCTACAGTAGTACAAAATTAAATGCTTCCCCTCTTACTGTAGCTACATGTAGTGGTAATTAGCTTTTCAATTTTGGCTCAAAAATATTGTACTTGTAGATACAACTACTTCTGTAATACATCACAGTTGCAGGCAAAGCTCTTAAAATCCAGAGTCTATTTAGTTGGCAGTTTTCACTGAAGCCTTCAGGTACTCTTGATGATAAGTGGAAAATTATACAGCACACAGCAAAGTGTGAACCTGGCTAGAAATACTGTACTGTGGAGTAATATGCATATATATACAGTATGTAGGTACAGTAGATTAGATGTGTACAGAGTAAGTACTACAGAATAGAGTAATGTTTGATATTATGTACATGTATGTCTAAAGTATCATTCCAAGAAATCAGATTATAAGCCAATTTTTGATAAAAACTTTCATAAATTTATGTTTATATTTATATTTCCAAAAGAGAACTCTTCTGGCTTTCTAACCATATTATTCCTGTGTTTGTATTCAGTATGAAACCAAATGATAATATATTTCAAAAAAATTAATAAACAAAATAGCAACGACATACTCAGGAGGTAAAATGTATTGATGAATACTGATTTCTTATTTTCCACAATTTGCGGAAAACTAGAGGTGCTTTTTTATTTCAAAATGATTAGTGGAGTTACGTTTTGAGTAATTGGAAACCAACTTTTAATTAGGGAGTTCATTATTTAGTAATCTTTGCTTTTGTGATTATATCGGTAAATTTTCGTGACTTTTTTCCATTTAGGATTGAGTGCTATCATCACAAATTTGTGACAAGAATTTTGCTTTGAACCCTGTACATGTGAAGTGCACATAGCAAGCAGGGTTTTGCAATGTAACTTGTGACATGTTAGACTAACTGTAATTTGTGTTAATACACCATGTCATGTACAGTACTACAGTAATCCCCAAACAAGGTTAGGTAAAAGAGGAGAGTGCAGAAGTAGACTGGAGACAGGTAAGAGAGGAGCAATGTAAATTGTAGAAACTATCAAAAGGTACTGTACCTTTTCTACAAATATGTTAAGCACTGTTGACATTATCCTATAAATGTTCTAATGACAGTACATAGCTACTGTGCCGATGTATACAATATATATGTATCATATGCAATGTCACAAGTCACTATGTTAATTAATTGCCACTGTAGGCTGTATTGTTCAACTCTCAAAAGAGAAATTATAATGAAGCACTCCACAATCCGATATATACTATACTGTACAGTACTCCAGTACAGTATGTTATATTTATTGGAATATACAGTATGCCAACATGTTTACATGGCTTGTTTTCAATAGACTGTATTTGAGTACATCACTGAAGAGCCTGAGGATTCCACAATTGAGTCTTTATCTTCAATGACACGGCACTTTCATGTGACTAAAGATATTAAATATTAAACAATGGATAATTTTAAATTTGTACTGGAGGTACATATACAGTAGCATTTGTTAAAACTTAAACATGCATAATCTCAAGAACCTGTATTTTACACAAATTTTGTCATTAATTTAAATTTTGCCATCCGTTTTGATACTTGTAGAAGAATCAATGGCCGATTCCTAATAGCAATGCACTGTTCACTACATGCAGGCTTACAGACAAGTTTAATCTCTCTTAATCTGAAATGACCTCTGACCTGGGAATCTTATACTCACTTAACCATTACTCTGGGAGCTAACATGTTACTTAAGTTTTCAGACTGACCTCAATTGACCTCATGTGACCTTTGACCTCTACATATACCAACAGGGCTCTTGTACTAACTATGTTGGATTAATATGCCACATTTGAGTACAATGAATATTTAGTGGCTGGTAATTGTGCAGCATAAATAGAACAAAAGATGTCAGACTGTACATCCTTCAAGGCTTTTTACGGGAAAATATAAATTATATAAATTACAGTAGGACAACTGCTGGTGGCATGATTCTAATGTGAGAATTTAAATTCTGACCTCAAAATTCAAACCAATCCAAAACTCAAAACAGAAAGACTGTACGTAGATTGCATAGAATGTTTCAGTTACTACAGTATGTGACTTCTGTATCTCAGGCCTCAAAACTCAGGTTATTTACTGGCTACAATATATGCCAGTGGATTTTGCCATTGCCTATAAAAAAAAATTTTTCAAAATTGCAGTGGGAATTTTCTGCCAGTGGACAATAAGAACATAAACACATGGTACGTCAGTTAGCAATCGTCAGGCAATGCACCCACATGATTTTTATTCATAACATATATAAGCCCTACATGACTGCTTATTATCACCAAATATTCTTTCAAAAGCCTGTGCACAGTATTAAACTGATCTGTGTTGCAATTCAGAAAAAGTGGCTAAAAATTATGAAATTCTAAGACTGAGTCATTATTATTGTACCATACTGTACTTGTAGGAACTTACACTTTGGAAAGATTCCTGGATCTCTAAAAGTGGCTAAAAGTAGATTCGCTATCACGATGATGAATATGACCGCTTCATAGACTGCAATTCCAATATATGTGTCAGTATCATTCAACAAGAGCTCTTTTAATCTGAAACATAAGAAGAAATTAAACAAATTAATACAAAACTGTCAATGATTACTGGAGATGACACATATTTCATACAATACAGGGATACATTATTATATTACAGTAACTTAAAGAAAAAACTGTAAAAGATTACTGGAGATGACACATATTCCATACAGTACAGGGAAACATCATATAACTATAGTCTAAAGACAAAACTGTAAAGATTGGGGAAGGTGTCCATTACATTTATGTCTATCACAAGAGACCAATAATGATGGTAATGTTTGGGTCTCCTGTTCAAATGTAAGAAATGTGAATAACCCACACTCTAGGTACTAGATATCAACAATTTAGCAATTAATAAAGTTAGGGTTAGTTCTATTAAATTCAAGACATATATATCCCAATGTGCAGTACGGTATCTAGATTCCAACATTTTGCTGAGAAAACAAACAAAAAACAAACATTGCAATTTACTTTTTTTCCCTCCAAAACTGTTCAGTTTTTCATTGTTGGGACAAAACTTGGCTGAGTATTGCAGTTAATACTGTAGCTTAGGCAGCATGTCAAAATTACAGACTCCAGGGAGGGGGGGGGGTGAGGGGGACTCCCGCCACCCAACGGCCAGACGGCCCGGGCCAAGGTTTATTCCTTTCTCAAGTTTCAACCAATAAAA
>JAAAKB020262582.1:0-10005 GCA_010014835.2 Apostichopus leukothele
ATATATATATATATATATATATATATATACATATATATTCAACTGTACTAACAGTACGATACTCCGAAGGCTGAAGAAGATTCGTCGGTTCACTGAATTTCGATAATAGTCATTTTAGAATTAAGAGTGACAAATTAAAGGCGTTCTTTTAGAAGTGGATATGAATCGCTTAACGATGACGTTTCAAAATAATTTCAATTAGCGATGGGTTAGCCTTAAAGCAGCTTTGTGCATCCTTTTCTATGATTTTCTCAACCTGATTCACCCACGATGCCATAGCGACATACCAAACTAGCTTATCTGTTCACATCTAATTTCACATGGTGGAATTAAAGTCGAAAATTGTTAAACTTTGACCGTTGTTTTTTTCAAAGATATTTTCCGTTAGGATCGCAATAAACCCCGCACATAATATAAATATTTAAATGCTATGAACGTCATTGAATAATGAGATAAGTAATGTTCACTTTGCCGGCGTCGTAAGCAGCCCAGCACACCAATATGTACTACAACACCATGCTTTCTTTGTGTATCCTACATTGTGTATGGCTGTGATACCGACGCAACTTTTTTGGGGGGATTTTGTTGTGAATTAATCTATTTTAAGCAACGGCTCATAAATGAAAAAGTTAGCTATTCACTGATAGGTTGAATTCAAACTAATAGATTTGTGGAACTGAATGCGATTAATTTTAAATGAGGAATTTGTCGGAAGACCCTCTACTCATTATTTGCAGTAGTCCTTATTTACTCACCAATTAACGCTCTTGGCAGGGAAAAAACACTTGGCTAATATCTTAGTTTGCTGTTTTGTGATGAATACATGTAAAACCCTCGATGAACATGTCAAAAGGGTGGCAAAACGGTTACAGAACACAACAAGCTGCTTCAACGTTCGAGACCTTTATACGAGAATTTGAATACAAAATATAAAAGATATCCTTTCTTCTATGACCCGACCGCAACACTTCTACAATAATATTTAGACAAAGACAAAGAAAATAAATAATACAGTACAAGGCTCGCTACGATAATTACTCTTTCGACCTTCATCTGTACAATTTAACAGCATCGCTTCAGCTGAACCTCTTGTACCGTTTCGAAAGAAGATTAACGTCACAAATATGATATATTTGTATCTTTTGATTATAGACTGGCCGCTATTGTGCACTCCACAGCATCAATTATAGTTGTTTCTTTTGAATACTCACAGCAGATGACCGCACCCGTAACCCTAGAACGACTCATTGGTTGACTGCACACGAATTAACTAACGAAACAGATATACAGTAAAGATATAGATATGACTCAAATGAACGATACTACTGTGTGTAGTGTCATTTGTGTACCAGTGTTACCGTACCTTATACCCATAGACTCGTCTTAACCGTCAATCCCATACTTTACATAAAACAAAAATTACAAAACTAGTCATAATAAATAAATAAAGCGTGGACGGGATTATTATGGCGAATCGGAAGCAAGTTTGTCATGGTTTCCTCGATGTATTCAAACGGCACCGCTTAAATCTATTTATGTTATTGATGGAAAGCATTTTCACGAGTGGGATTATATTATTTCTGTTATACAAAGATATCAGCGTAGTACGCAACTCTTCACCAGCGACATTTTGTAGCCGAAAAATAGAGGGAAACGGTTATTCTGTAAGTACTCGCATCATCGCATCCGAAGTTACTCATTTCGAAAGTAAGTATCATAGTTACGTAACTGTTCTAGATATTGGTCAGTGTTGCATTCGTCGACATGATAGTATGTTAAGATTTGGTGACGTAATGTTGAGGGGAGCTGGGGAAGGGTGGGGGGGGGGAGGACGGTTAACTGACAATGGTGAAGGTGACAGTTGTCTGTATGTTCCTTTCCAACAATTACGTTGGACTAGTCAAAATAGTTGAATACCAACGTCCTCAAAACTATCGGGGTACAAGAAAAAAAGGAACCCTTCATACAATTTTATTTTAAAGTAGAAATAATCGTCGATCTTGTGGAAAATTAAAGATAATTCAATGGATCGGTATACTTTAAAACGAAAAGAGAAATATTTAGTGCTGAAATTACGCAACATATGGGACGAGAACTAACATACTATTTTACTGAAACATTGGGGCCATTCCGTATAAACGAAACTCTATTCCACACCCATCATATACCGTCATCCCATAGCCGAACCCCAAATTCCTTCCCACTACCCTACCCTCACCCCCTCCCCCAACACGTACCGCGATCGCATCTCCAGGCCTTCATTCCTCATAACCCATCCGATACCTACGGTATCCTCCATGAATTCCCACATCCAATAACCCCATTCCATAACCCCAGTGGCGTACTAATCGGAGCGGGGGTGGGGCGGTCTGTCCGTGGTACCAGCATGGGGGCACCATGTCATAGTCCCCAAAAATATAAGAGAAAAAGGAAAAAAGAATGAGAATTCCTAAACGTATACTCAGTACAAAGCTTTGCCACAGACAGCCTTCTTTGCACCCGGTCTAAGCCGCCTTACTTAAACAGAGTTTTCTCAAAGGGAGGGAAACCCCTCCTCTTAGACCCCTCCTCTTAGACCCCTCCCCCAAGACGGGATACCCTGCACGGGGTGACAAAGGAAATATTCGTCCCGTTTGCCACCTATTCTTGGTTCACCACAGTTTACCACAACAAGTATTCTACAATCCATACCAGACCCCCCCCCCTTCTATACCCCAATTCGACACCCTATTCCACCCCCATACATGCAAATTATACTGCATCCGGCATACATCACTATTAATGTCATTGTCATAAATATATAGACAACGCATGATAAATGAAAAGAGAATACGAAAAGATTGGTCGTGATAAGAATGTTAATTCGATGACGAAGTTAAAGTATAGCAGTAGTAGCATACATAAATGACTAGAAGTTACCAAGAGTACTGATTCTGCAAATTATTACCAGACCCACATCCATCATATTAAATAATTAAATACCCCATTGAGGAATGATAACCCTGCCAAAAGTTAGAATAGTAAAAATACGTGTTGAAGTGAGAATGAGTGGCCATTATTAGACTTTCTAGCATATCTGCCGTTAATATTGTATAAACTGTAAGATTTAATCTTGTAAAACGTATACATACTATTGAAAACAGTCGTACCATGCTAGTTGTACTATTTTCATTTCTTCAGAAAACGTGCACGAATCTAGCAAACAAAACGACGATGTTGACTACATGAGCAACTGTCCAACGGGTTGGTTTTTAAGCGTTTCAAATCAAACTACCATCGGTAATCCACCCTCACAGAGATGCCAAAATGATAACGACGTAAATGATTGGATCTGTGCACCCGGTTGGGTAAAGCTCCAGCATGATCCATTTTGTCAGAGAGAGGAACAGCTCGCCGAACTAAGAAGAACTTTCGCCCCAGTTGGACCTGACTTTAGTCAGGTGTCTGAAAAATTCAAACTGTTATTTATCCATATTCCACAAGCCGGTGGATTACTTATCGAACGTTCTTTTCTCTTCGACGATAAGAGGGAATTGTTAAATGGCCATTATCTTGGTGGTCATTACAGTATCAACGATTTCGACAGCGAACTGGTCAAATCTTACCATAAGTTCTGCATAGTGCGTCATCCGTGCTCTAGACTCTTCTCTGTTTGGAAGTATCTTAGCCAGCGTCAAGGGAATGAAAACGATGATCAATGGGTCGATGAACATTTCGACGAGACGACGAGTTTTTCATTCAACGCGTTTATAAAGAAGACGTTACAACCCGAAGGCGACGTTGACGTAGAGACCGAGACGCATCTTAAATCTCAAATCAATTTGCTTTTCGACGACCGAAGTCATTTCGGACTCGATCAAGTGTTAGTGTTTGAACGATGGAACGAAAGTTTGAATGCTCTTGGTGAACGTCTTAAGGTGGACACATCCATTTTGAAAGATCACACGTACATTCTTGAAGAGGATGTGAATTGTAAGGACGTGTACAATGAAGAGACCTGGGAAAAGATGACAAGGTTGTATGAGATGGATATATGCGTCCTAGGCTATTCAAATGATATCAATCATGCAAACGATGTGCCTTCTATAACAACGGCTGGGGATAGTCTAACAGATCGTTATCAATCTTGTAAGAAACAGTTATCTTTGCATCATTCAAAAGAAGAAGAAGTAGGTGATGCTCCTTTTGTTGAATTAGTTGATAGTGATCAGAACGTAGCAACGTCGGTTAAAGTGCAAAATACTAAGGGAAAGATTGTGGAAAATGCAGAAACAAAGATGAAGGATATCAATACTTCATGCGTAGTGTACACTTACTTTCAACAGCTAGTAGATAAAGCCGAGGCTGATAATACTGAAAACAACGAGATACTGATGGTGTGGAAAAAGGCATGGGCTGAGGCGGGCTGGTTCCCTCAGATACTTACTGAAGATGACGCAAAGGCACATCCCGAATATCAACAATTGCGAGAGAAGTTCATGTCCTTACCTACAGTCAACTCGAAAGATTACGAAGTATCGTGTTTCATGAGGTACGTCGCCATGGCAGCGGCCGGAGGTGGTTGGATGACGGATTACGATGTCTTGCCGATCCGGCTTCCAGGATGCACTGCGCCATTCAACGACGGCAGGCTTACCATACACGAACGGTTTGTACCCGCATTGGTGTCGGGTACTCAAGCAGAGTACATCAGAATCGCCAGGGAGATGTCCGACATCGACTGGCGTGCCGACAGGGATATCTTTAATTACAATGGTAATATTCCGCACGTATCGGACATGTTGTGTCTCGTCAAGTTCGTTGACGATAAGCGGGTAGAGAGCGAGTGGACAGTGAACAGTGCTAACGAGGTATTCGGGTCGCCGTTTAACTGCGACCAAAGTCGAGCGGAACCTAAATATAAAGAACGATTGGTTGCTCTTGGTCTGCCTCCTCTACCTGTCGCCGTCCACTATTCTCATAGCAGTCTGAGTAGTCTAAGAGTAAATGACTCTCCGTTAGCAGAAACGTGGGATGTCATTGTTACGAGGTCACAGTTCATGACCTCTAGGGCAAGCGTTATGAAAGCCGGAAATTATTTCTTTCGAAGAAATTGTAAATGATGGATTTTGCTTGCAGTATAAAAACAGTGGATGTGGCAGACAATAGTGAAAGTTGCTGTAGTAATAAAAAGCCCTTCTATCGCAATTTGGCAAAGTCCGTTAATATGCAGGTTATAGTTACAGCCGCCAAAATGATGATTCCTTGAATCAAGTATGTCCTACGGTCAACTGCAGTTATCAGTCAGTCGTAGGAGTAAGTCTTCTGAGACCATCATTAGATTGCATAGCGGGGAAGTTTGAAGGAGTAGGGGGGGGGGTGGGGTGCAGTAACCGAAAACGGTCCAAAAATAGCTATTCATAGCAGGTTGGTTTTAATCGAAGTTGGTCATATTGATCTGGGTCGAACGAGCACTAGCTGTAAATACAAACCGCCCACTGTCCATCTCTTCTCTTGAGGTTGACCGGAAGTAAGAACATATATAGAGAAGGGCGGACCCGGTCGGCTTTAACTGATTATTTATAGGAACATTTATGAATTGCTTCTGTGTCTTTCGGTCAAAACTACACCCTGACAGTGTTTTGTATCGCAAAGATAGAGACTAGGATATATTTTGTTCTCAGTCTTTAATCAATGTGTGATAGTTTATAAATAATGTATTTGGTAACAGACCGATTTCATTGTAGTGATTTTGCTGACACTTCATTGTAAGACAATGATTGCACATTCAGCTCAAGAGAGATATTACTTCAGATTCTTGGATGTATGACTAAGGACTGTAAAGCATTGAAACAATGTATATATAATATATACATATATATATATATATGTGTAACATGTAATACCATTTTTTTCTAAGTTTAGAATAGATATAACTACACGCTACACAATATTTCGGACACCCTTGTTCTTCGTCAGATGTAAAAAGAGTGATTGAAATCGCGTTAGTCTACCGTAAACCCCCAGACTGCTCAAAGTGCTTGAACCCTATTGAGACCATGAGAGTGTGAACGCACTTTAAGGATCAATTCGACTTCCTTCAAGCTTCTCTTATTATGGTCGGACAGATTACCCAGGATTATGGCAAACTTTAGGCAGTCGAAAGTTTGCCATAATCCATAATAGGAGAAGCTTGAAGGAAGTCGAATTAATCCTTAAAAGTACGTGCACACGGACATGGCTTTTCTTTCTGGGTTCAAACCCTTTGAGCAGTATGGGGGCTTACGGTAGACTAACGCGATTTCTAGCACTCTGTTTACACCTGACGAAGGACCAGGGTGTTCGAAAATTTGTATAGCGCGTAGTTATATCTATTCTAAATATTACATTGGATTTATGTTGTAACCCTTTACCCATATTGTATCACGAACATCCCCCTTCCAAACCTCCACACATTATGAATTAATGCGACGGAAGCATTGGAATTTACCACCCCCTCCTCAACCGCACAGCCCACCTCTTCACCCTCTATTTAAAGACCAAAGGCAATCACTTAGTATTACATAAAAAAAAAAACAGTTATTTGCCAAAGGTTACACCCCAAAGAGCATTTTGAGAACAACTTCGTTTTGTAAACAATAGTGTTATTGTGTGTAAATAATGGAGGACTTAAGGGGATCACGAAGATCAAGGTGACAAATTGAACCTCTATAGTGTATTCACGCACCTGTATAATGTGTATTCTGTCACGGTGGTAAAGTGTCCATTATTTAAGTAGGAATAGGAAAGTATGAAGTCATATGAGTTTTGTTTTTTTGTTGAAAGGACATTTTAGCCTCGTCTCCATATTTTATGCATAATGAGTAAACTTAAATTCACAATAATGACTGAATATGCATTAATATATATATATGATAATATTATAATTGGAAAAGTACAAAGGATTGTTTGACTAGATGCGATTCGAACCAGTGCACTCGGGGTTATAAACCCTGCAGTCTTGCAAATGAGTCATTCAGCTCTTATAGTCGATTGCCATTGATTTGTGCTATTCATAAATCAGTACTTACATACCGAATTTGTAACCCTTTTGTCACCGGTTCGAATATCGGTTCAGCCAAATATTGATTTTCTCGTTTCCATGTCAGGGTTGCTTTGCCCATTAACTAATATATTAACACAATTGGTATTTAAGTCTTGTCGGTGGTGAAAACTCCCAAATTATCTCCAGATATACAGTAATAAAAACCAAATTAACTTAGACTTTCAATGCTCCAAGAGATGCCGAGTCTTGGTAAAAACTGAAAACCATTTTGCAAGCTAGGTTCTTATACCGATCTCTTTTTTTTTTGCTTTTTCTTTTGTAACATGAACTAAACAGGAGGGTGAGAATCCTCTAAAAAGTACCGTGGGACAGTTATCCTATTCTTTTTATTTTTAAAGAAACTCTTCGGGTCTTCGGAATTTATCATCGTGTAAAGAAATTGGAAGCCATTTGCTAATAACCTGCATATAAGGAACATCACATATAAGAAAACAGCAGTTCATTCGTTTACAATAGTCATTTTCCCATCAACATCGTTATATAATTGTTGTAAGAAAAACGGCTGGGAGTCTGCGTCTAGTACATCACTCTGTCCAAAAGTTCTTGTCAATATGGTGAGAATGGGTGTATCACATTTGTAATACCACACTTACAGTTAAAATGGAATGGTTACTATCAAACACATCAAACATTTTTGAACATGCTGATATGCGCAAGAAGTTTTCGACGCGTGACGTTCTGCTACGTTTGAGGATTTTGCTTCCCATTATTTGGAGTTTATTGTCGCATGGCATCTATATTTTGCGAAAATAGTAGTGTTGAAAAGATTTCATGTTGACATAAACTGAATAAGGAAGTATGGTATCGACTGATATTATAGTACCATTTCGTGACCCCCCTTCCTCCAACTCCTTTTATTCTTTCTATAAAGAAACAACATGGAAGGTAGCACGGTTATTTTACGACACTTATCAGCCATTTACATACATACATACATAAATACATATCAGTGGTGGATCCAGGATGACTCGATAGGGATTGAGCTAGAGGCAAACGTAGATGTTAGTAGGCCTAATATATAACTATATATAGCCATGAGTATGCAAACATAAGTAAAGAAAACGGACTGCACACCTGTCAAAAGTGTATTACTATGTACCTTTGTCATGATCAAAATAACTTATAACCACTTATCGTCAATGTGTTGTCTATATTAAAAAGCGCCCAACCAGCCACCCAGCCAACCACCCCCCCCTGGATCAGTATCATCATTTACCATTCCAAAGCTTACAATATGATTCTTGCAGTGTCTTTAGCTGCTTGAAGTTTTTTGTACTTTCATCCAGACAACCTTAAGTGTTTGAAGTTTGTTTTGTATTCTTGAGTAAACCAGAACAGTGCTGATGTAAGCATATCTACAAAGATACAAAGCTCACAAAGATAATTACCTTAACAACTACCAACTCTCTGGGTGTTACAGTATATTATCCCCACTTGGTTAGTGGGGCTTCTAACGAGGGAACGCCTTACCTTCTGGACAAATTACTTATGCGTTTTTCCCGCACCATCGCCGCTCAACTCAGAAAAAAAATTATACCACCAAGTATGCCGTAGCCTGCCAAGGGCAGCCAGTCAAGCCAGCAACGTCTGGCTAGATCCGGTGGCCTGTCCTGGTCATTCTTTCCCTGTGACTTGCACTGGTTAGAGCAAGTCAACATCGGAGGTTTTTTTGCGTGATTTTTAGCACTCGCTCAGCTCATTTGGAAGCCCCTTTTCTCCGATTTGGTGAATTCGCTCCATAAGTAGTTTGTCCAGAAGGTAAGGAGTTCCCGATGGAAGACGCTGTTTACAACTTGACAGGACAGAAAATGTGTTTCACAATTTAGCACTTCATTTGGCGCTGTTCCTCGTATACATTTATTAGTATCGATGTCACAGTTGAAGTTATAACACCCGACGAGTAATTGAACCATGTGGCCGTTGTTGAAAGAAATGAATTTGCTTATTGGCCAATAGTGTAGATAATGCCATTGAAAGGGTCATCAGTATTGTTATAGCAATATATGCTAGAAACTCAAATAATGGTCACTCATGTTCAACTTTCAATAGCCGATCTGTTTCCTGCTACCCTCGTAGCATTCTTCCTCACTGAGACATATTTAATTTGGACTTTCTCTTTCTCTTCTGTAATCTGTCAATATCTTTGTCAAATTAAATCTTCTTTCTTTTTGTATTTTTCTTTATGGTCACTATAGCCTCGTTAACAGTATTTCTGTTTTCTAGTGCCCTTCATATTGTGCTACAGTAAGTCTCTACTGTACTGTGTTTTATGTTTTCTTCTAAACGATAATATGAGAAATAAATTTGTATTGAATCGAACTGAATTATTAATATAATCGTCTAATTGAATACTCCTCGATGGCTGAAAATAATTAGGAGAATCAAAACCTTCCATAAAATTACTTTTAAATAAAAATAAAATATAAAGTAATTTTCTTGTGTGCTTCAAATTTGGGGCCAATGCTGATATTTAAGTGACATGGCTTAATGTAGCCAGTGAGCTATCTATGTAGATGGATCTTATATGATAACTAGATGACTATAATTATGAAAACCAGCAGGATGGATGGAGACAATTAGAATAAGATTTGAATACCTAATTTGCATAAAAGCCTTTCAAGTAGTCTCAGTAATCATGATACTGTAGCACTGTCAAGCAGAGTACTATAAACTTGTATTCTAGCATAGTTACAGTACCTGTGTGTGGGTACTCCACTTAATGGATTAATTTGTACTCATATAATAAATAGAAGCACAGGAGCTGGTGCAAAATGACATATCCTCAGGGACATAGCAGGGGGGCAATGGGATCGCATCCCCCCTTTGAGTACCCCAAAAAATAACATTTAACTAAAAGCACGAAATATCATTAAAGCCCTCTTTTCAGGTTGAAGGAAGCTAAGTGACCCTTCTCAATCTTT
>JAAAKB020262592.1:0-10004 GCA_010014835.2 Apostichopus leukothele
GGGGGGAGGGGGGGGGGGGGGGGGGGGGGGGGGGGGGGGGAGAGGGGCAGGAGGGGGGACGGAGAGGGGCTGGAGGCTTCAAAAACCTTGCAGGTTTTCCAATTACTAAATCTATACATCAAGGTATCTCTACGTAATTTCTCTTAAATTTTAAACAACAAACTGGTGGTCAGCATTGGGTTTCAGAATATATATGTTGTAATTTCGTTACACTTGAAGATTGAGGTGAAATCCTGATAGGATCTTTAATCTCAAAAATATGAATTTCTGAATTTGATGAAGAGTTATGCATATCTGGCCACAGCAGATAGAGTAACATCACCTAGATGAATAAGTTGGAAATGTTTTCCCCTTTCTTTATAATGCAAAACATTTCGAGAAAGAAGAAGAAGAAACATTCCTTAAAGGTTATATTGCGCTTTAAAAAAGCTTTGAAAGTCAGTGTACACTGACAGCTATGGGAACATTCCACTTTTACCAAATCTCAGGGACAAATAAATAATATTATACAAGAGAAATGAAGCATTTTCAAAAACATTACTGACCACCTAATTGTGATCCATTTCACTGAGTATTAAAGGGTTTATCTAGCGAGAAATATGTTGCCTTCAAGTGCTGCTTCCCCTAGCAACGTAGAATAGTTTTTTGTCTTCCCTATAAGTGTAACCTCATAGGCCACTGGAAGGAAGCTTTAATTAAGATGCTTTCAGAGCCAAGTTCATTCATTGGATGATGAGTCTAATTCAAGGTTGAAAGTACAGTCAGGCTGCAATATTTCACAAAGCCTTCAACATCTTTTAACAGCACCACCTCTTGTTTGAAACACCAGCAACCTTCATACTATTAAATAGAACGAATATTATTGCCAGACAGCTGAATGGCTTATACACTCCTTGCCACATCTCAAATGAGAATATTAATTTTCATGTAAACACTGAAGACAAAATTGCTGAATACACATGATCAGCAAGGTTCTTGCACACATGTGGACTTGTTTACAAGGTTTGCATACTTTCTCCTGACCTCAAATGAACTTTGACCCCACACAGGAAATAATTTAGAATCATTGAGGTGGGAATACGTACAGTTATCTAGTTCGACGTTCATTAAAGTTTTACAGTGGGAGATATTCTCTTTACAAGATTTACCAGACTTTGATTTGTTTTTGACCTCAAATGACATTACAAAAAGCAAAAGGTTCTTGTACTCAATAAGGCAGATCCACATACCATGATTGAAAGTACAGTGTTTACAAAAGACACATATATCCCGCACATACACACACTACTACCATCTCAAACATTCCTTGTACCTTTGGCAAGGAATCAAAATGTACAAGTATTATGCAAGAAGTATGCAGTATGTAACACCTTGATGTACAATTTTGATGTCTGTGTTGTATAAAGGATAGAGACCTACCAGAAAGCATCGCACTCATCACAGGACACACGTTCAGCAGTTTTTCCTTCCTGGGGTTCATGAGAATGGAACCTTCTTTTATGTTTCCATAATGCTTGCCTAGTTGTAGTCTTTGTGCTGCATCTTAAGCAAGCAAAGCTCCTCTCTCTGTTTTTCTTTGTTTTCATCTCTTTCTCTCGGTTGCCGTGGAGAGTATCCTCCGCTGACGCTGGGGCATCTCTGCTCTTGGAATGGACTCCTTGTGGCACGCCTATGGTCTGGCTTATAATGGACGACAATGGAATGCTGACAACGTTAGAACTTGCCGTCGGTTTGGGGAGCAGTATTCGCTTCTTTTGTGAATCCCGCAGAGGAAAAGCTAAAGAAACAGTTTGCAGGTTTGATGGCAGGGACAATCCTGAAAAAAAAACAAAGAGAAACAAAGCTGGAAAGTTATGCTTGGCACAGACTGTGACAAGTCCTGTAAAGCAACAATAGATTTGATATCAACATAAACGATGAGCAAATTGCTGCCTTTGTAGTAAATTTATCGCAAATTAATTGCAAATTTCAAAATTTGAAAGCAAAGCTTCTGAGGTAGCTAGCTTTCTCTCCACTACCAGGATTCTAACAGACCGACAAACCATACTACATGTGGTCTCTGCTATAACTTTTCTACTGAACTTGCAATACTCAAATTCTAGTACAACTTTCTGTACACCACACAACTAGTGCTCTGAGAAAGAAGAAATAATGTACTAGTGCCTCGTTAATCATACTCTGTCACATTAATCATACTCATATTTCGGACCTTGTTATCATTTCTTTATACTCCCACACCAATTTATTTTCCACGTTATAATTATCTTAAGTGAGCTGTGTTATAAGTGTGTATGTTCTGTAGGTATGTAAATTCTGATGGATTGGTCGAGTACGCGATACAATACAGCAGGCTGGGGTTTGTTTACGATTAAGTTGTGAATGTGAATTATAATTATATCCCGATATAAAATGCTGAACAAGTAAGGATGATTTTGCTGCATATATCAGCACTTGCACATAACTTCACAGTAACATGTCTGCAAAATTCTCATGTTCATATCATTATGTATCAAACCACTAGAATGATTAATACAATCAATTGAGTTTCTTGACAGCATTTTACTTCCCAAAACCCACAAGATTCACTCAATTTAATACTTAGAGCAATAGTCTCTACAAACTCTATGATTTATTTCATCTCACGGTACCCAAGAAGTAGCGGATTATTATTCTCAGTAGATATTGATTATTCATAGTTAAAGCTTCAGGACCCAATTCTTCCATGCAAAGTAGGCTAGGCTACATACATCATTACGCCATGCAACAACCAATTGTCTTTAAGAATGATATTAAGCAGAATTCTGATGCTGTTATGTTTCAGGCCTAAAACTTTTATCAACACAAATTTATGCTGTTCATCTGTCTATATCTGTTTTAACTGTTGGCTTTTACAACATTCACCATTAAACTAGATGTTAAAAGATTACTTTAGAGACAAACTTAATTTTAATATGATGAAGACAGCTTCTAGTAGTCCATGTTGTATTTCGAAACCACTTTTATTTTTTGGAGAAATGATTCTTTAAATTACATCAAAGGTTCATCAATAAAAGTGGCTGAATTAGTAAGTCTATACACACAGCATTATGTCAGATCCTCAGATGCAACACAAAACTAAATAGGAACACATAAGAGTTTCTTGGCCTGAAACGACATGTTAACAATACATTAAAAATTGGTACGGGACCAATGGTGTTGAAAGTCATCCGATAGCGCTCTGTTCACATAAAGTTACAAGAACATGTTTTCTAAGAGTTAGTTGACATGATTTTATAAACAATGGATTTAATATTGAACATTAAGGCCAGCACTGAGGTACCAAATTCATCTTCAATTTTAACATTAGGTGGGAGGGGTTTCAGCGATACAGCATAACCTAGCTATACAAATTGTTTGTATTTTTGGACTATGTCATCATGTCGGTGATACACCTCTAATGCTGAGATGATGATCACATTAACTCCTGACATCACTGTTTCATTCCAATGACTCTATATCAAAATATTTGCTTTGCTTCACCCAAAGAACAACAGAAATTCAAAAGTCATGTGATTATGTTGAGAACTTCAGAGCTTCCAGAATTACTTGAAACTATGCGATGTTGCATCTTTGACCCTAATATATTTTCAACTAGGTGAGAACTTTTATTTCCTTATTGTTTAATCAGACAATAATATTATTACCCTTTCTTAAATCTTTCTAAAGGACTAACCTTTCAGAGCCTTTGTTGTTTTATGGAGAGCATTCTTGGCCACAAGTTTACGTTTCTTTCCACTGCCATCTGACACTGTTGACAGAAACAGAATGAATAGCATTGTGCTGATTATTAATTAAGCTTCTGAGTCTCAAACCTTCAAAAATGACAACAAGATTCAAATAAACTTTGGCAATGTCATCTGTTTCAAACTGTTGTCAACCTGTTGTCAAAAATACAACTAACAAGACGCATACAAGTCTGCTAACCGCGTCACCGAACTTTACGCTCCATTAAAAAGAATTTCCCCGGTTTCCCTATCGCTGCTTTAACCCTCCCTTTCATGTAATATCAGTCATTCTTCGGTCACAGGAGCTATTGATTGTAGAGGTTCTAATTATGAACGTCTTGTTGCAGAGAATATGCTGATTTTCTCCTTGGTACCCTCTTCTATAAAGGTCTTAATTCCAAGGTCAATATACTTTAGTTCTCTCAGCTAATCCCTTCCTCCTTGTCAAATCGTAGGGAATCGACATATACCGATTTAAATCGACATATACCAATTTCCTTTGACTTATACCAGTTTCTAGCAGCTTAAATTGACTTCTACCGATTTAAATCGACATATACCAGTTTCAATCGATGATATGTCGGATTAAATCGGTAGATTGACATATACCTATTTAAATCGACAGATCATTGATTTAGCTCATTAACAACCGATTTATAGTACTTGATCTGGGAGAGGAGAGCTTCCATGACAGAAGAATCGCCTTCATGTTGTTTGCTACTTATCAAGTCATGCACCTCCTCTGCCGACTTGCATATTGCACCGCAAATTATGGACATTGTCAGTTTTGTCAATAGTCGAGGCAACTAGGTTTCGTTCTTTATCTTCTTGTGCTTTCTTTCACTCATCTACCTCCTTACGTCTTTGACTTTTAATTCCCTGTACCTTTTCCTGATACTGCCTTTGAATTTGTTTCCGATTTCTCGCAGCTTTGTAGATTATAGAGTCCTTTTCACTATCCGTACAGGCGTCCAGGAAATCCAATGTTTTGATATTCCAAATCCCGATTTCGGTGATGATTGACATGCGGAGATACATCACGTGTATACATCACGTATATATATATATACACATATCTTCAAACTAACCTGCTTGACCAGAGACTTCCCGTGTGGTGGTTGCGTCTTTGCTAACAGTCTGTGATGAGACAGGCACAATTACATCTCCATGATCTGATACAGAAGCCAATGCACTAGCCTTCTCTGTTGTAGGTACACTAGCCTTCTCTGTTGTAGGTACACTAGCTTTCTCTGTTGTAGGTACATCATTTCTATCTGTGGTTGAAGAGTCCAATCCTTCATTATTCTGACTTCTTAAATCTCTCAAAGCTTCCACTGCTACAGTGATTTCATATTCTACAGGAAATGAGAAAGATACTCCTCTAAACAAGTTGCTTTGGCATTTGTCAACAAAACAGCAAAGATACCTTGCACAAGCTATAAAGGAAAAGTTAGGCAACTGAACATATCATGTCACTTTAGTCCACCCAAATCACACCATACAAGATGAAAATCAAATGGAGAACTGATGTTGTATTTTGTGGGACAAACTTTTCCAATTTGCATTCAATGGTATATATTAGATTTGTAATTAGAAACAGCCAAATGATTCTGGTTACATACATCTCTTAGACAGATTCAGGGATATTCAATTATGTTTGGGTATGATGACATAGCTTGCCCAGTGTGACAAAGATTCAATACAAAATGCCCACCTCAAATGTATATTTCCAAACTTTGAAAAACAAATCCAATGTGAACTGAAAATGTTTTGAGAAGATGGTCACCTGTAAGAAGTGGAAGCAGCAAGCCATTCAATTTTCCTGACATGTTTATGTGACTGCTTACTGTGATTAAAACATTACTGCCTTTAAGGCTGACCGTTATTGTAATATATACTTCACACAGCTATACACACAGTCCAATGGCTATTTGAAGAAGGATAAAGTTACTGTACCTTCCTGTGGCTCCATTTGTGTGCTGCATTCTGTAATAAAACAAAACAACAGAATAATCTGTGCATTAAATCTAGTTTTCCAGGCATATAACATAAGCATCCCTTGGAACATGATCATACCGCTTTAAGTAGGTTATAATATTATGCTAGCCGACACTGACAATGAAACATCAACATAGATCTAGGGTGGGTTTGGGAGGGGGTGACATCGACAAAATCTGTCACAGAAATTACACAACACATCTGATCATGTGATATGCTACATTTGAATAGACTAATCAAATAGTAGGAAACAATTCTCCATGGAGTCTAACTACCAATGTAGGCTGGGCTTGTGATGTTCAATAATGACAAACAAGTTGCAAAACAGCAGAAGTTGGACGATCTCAAAAACAATTCAGGCCATTTTCAATGTACTTAACAGCTCTTATATAAGTTTGGAAAAGCATTGTGAAGACTGAAAGAAGTTGGATAATGAGAAAGTGCTGAGAATAATTTTGTTGAAAGAAGATCAAAAAAACATTCTATGAAAATTGATAAAGTCGGTAGGAATAGGAAAGGAAGGTCAGTGTTTCTAAATATATATCCTTAATTTTAACTGCTCTTTAATTTATAGGCAAACTTCATAAACTACAAGTATTAAAAGTGTTAATGAAGTATACAAGATCAAAATTGAGTATTTGCTCATAATTTCTAACCGGTACAAGCAAGTCTCTAGTCTGATTAGCTAGAAGAGGTGCTCCTTTTGAAGGGTACAATATTCACAAATACAGATAAGAAATATTAGGGGGATAACTAAAGGAGATAGGTCAAATATTACAATTCAGTAGCAGTGGCTATTGTAATAGTATCTTTCCTCCAATACGCATCCCACTCATACGAATGTTTATATTTCCTCCTGCCCAAAGGTTATCTGCGGGTTCGTTTGATGCAATCTTTCTCATAAATGTTGTGTACTCATGTGAAGAGAGATTATGTTATGGTATAAAGCATTCCAATCACGAGATTCATGCAGTCAGTCAAATGTACAAAACAGTTGTGCTTTCAAGATAGCAGGTTCACTAGAAAATCTAATGGAATGTTAGTAGAGTATTCATACTTAATTAAACCGTATGTTTTCAGTAAAGAGTAAAAAATAAATATGAAAAGGCATCTGAAATGATCAAATATATTAAAACAAATAAGATATATATGTATCCAATAAATCAAACTCAAACAGGGCAAACTAGGATTACTGTGGGTGCTGATAAAATTGTGTACATGATCATTGATATGTGAGGTACTAAATGCTCAGATGTTCTATAAGTAACGGATTATTGTAAGCTTTGACAAGGCTATTCCCACTGATCTCATTGACAATTTTAAAACAAAGTGGCTATTCTTACGACGAGTCGTAAGAATAATTTACGATTACGCATGGGCAGTTGCTATTTTTACAACCAACAGTATTATTTTTACGACCATGAGTAACAATAATTTCCGGTTAGGATTAGGGTTATTATTAGGTTTAGGGTTATGGTTAGGATTACCCCTACTACACGCGCAGTTGCTTTATTTACTTTACAGCGCATGAATTCGCCGATGTCATAAGAATAGTTTATAGATAATTGTTACAACTAGTCGTAAGAATAGCCACGGCCTAAGATATAACATAGTAAGTTGAGCAAATATTCTAGGCCTAACTTACTTTTCAGTGCAAGCATCAACACTCCCTATCCCTACAACAGCAATTATACATGTATAGGGTATAAAGGGGTTAGTAGGCCAACTCCAAATATGAGCATCCAGTTATCAATGTTTCAATCAATCAGTCCAGGCTATATAACAAGTGATTGCTCCATTTTTTGAATGAGAGAAACTTCCTTCCTTGTTCAAAGCATTTCTGTGCAGCTATTGATGTGGTGAGATATGCACTGTGCAGTGAATTAGCAGTGGCATACAACTGGCCTCATTATCAGGTGTATTTCTCTCAAATCTTACAGATGTCAACTGGAGTGTGACACAGAATGAAACATCGCCACCGAAGGAGAAGCTTACTAATAACAATTCCGTGCTCTCTGCTACTTTTTGGTTTGGTCGTTACTTGCAGTTACATATCTAATAGATTTTCAGAGAATTCTACCTCAGATACATTCTTTCTGCAAGACGGTGAGAAAAGTTTCCATTACCAACAGAGTAATTTTGTTTCCAAATTTTGTGTTGCAGTTTTGAATACACTGAATTTTGCCAGTTATGAAATGCTATGACACTTGTAAAGGAAACTGAAATATATAGCTTGGAACTAATATGTATAGCAGATTGACCATTTGGTGAATATTTTGACTGCCATGAGTGTTATGACCAATGTCTTTGTCACTTAGTAATCTACCTATATAATAGTCTGATCAATATTAAAACTGTAAATATTTAAAAAATAGCCTGTTATACCTGTCACCACATCTGCATGAAAGTCAACCATTGCATTCCATTGTAAGCTGTACCAAATTATGACCAATCTTGATATTCTACCAAAATCAACTTATTTGGCAGTAAACAAAGGTAGTTAAAAAAAATTGCACAAGCATGATGAGGTACTTATCCCTTCATTTTGACCCCTTCACAAAGATTGAGCAAATGAAAAATTCAATGTCCAAAAACATTTCAAGACCATATGTCCTGGGGATTTTTAGACATCGAGAAAGGTTTACTTACATATACAATTATATGACTCTCAGAGGGCAATTGTTTTGAAGATTACCATAAAATCTTCATAACTGACCATAAGTGACCATTTCTTCATTTTCTAGCGAATATTTTCATGCAATACTGATGAGTTTATTGAACAACCATCAAAAGTTTGTAAAGCTTTGTGTCACATATACGATGTTGTTAAATGTTGGTTGCTCATTTCGTAATCTGTACTTCTGTCAACAGATCTATCTGAAAATGGAACAATAATTAATTGCACAGCTTATACACCAGATGCGTTCCCCCAAGGAGTTTTTAACGAGAGCCAACTGGCCAGAGGGGCGTTCCTTATCAATGTTGTAGTAGCGATTTATCTCTTTGGAGTAATCGCAATTGTTTGTGATGATTATTATGTACCATCTTTAGAAGTCATTTGCCAAAGTGAGTCCAAATTCTTTCCTTAGTCAGTTGCCTCAGTTAATTAAGTATCCTGACACTGTCCTTCATCAAGTCTTAAAAAAAAAAAAATGGTTGTTTGTTAATTCTGGTAAATAAATTGTATTGTGTAGTATATTTGTGTCAATTATAGGCATAACTGATATATATAGCATTGACAGTAAATATTAGAACAAATCAATTCTTATAGACACAAAACTGAGTTTATTTTTCATTATTCAAACTTTATGCAGCAATTTTCGAAATGATCGAAAGTTTATGTTCTTATTCTTCAGGTTACACTTTTGTACTTATTAATGTAATATTCAACTATTATTTCTACTATTTTAGTCCACCTTTTGTTTCCCACAGAGTTGAGACTTAGTCAAGATGTCGCTGGTGCAACTTTTATGGCGGCTGGAAGTTCAGCACCGGAGCTTTTCACTTCTGTTATTGGTAAGAATAAAGTCAATATGTCTTTGTCAGTTTTCATACTTGAGTACAATCTCCCATAAAATGCATAACAAGGATTATCAATCTGGAGGAAGGGCTATTGTGGCAATGGAAGGTCTCTATATACCCTAAAGTAGCCCTAAAAGAGAAAAACAGTAACTTTCATACAAGATTATTCATAGTATTAATGAATTAAATTTTGAACAGTAATATTAAAGAGACTATAAAGTGAGACAGAGATTGCCAAATATACTACAAATGCCATCAGAGATTCAAAAAATAAAAAACAATTACAGATTTCGAGCCCATTTTCGGTTTTGTCATATCCAATTGCATGATATTTATCTGTTTCAAATGGTAGTCTCTCTTCACATGGTGGCATAAACTGGCATTGTAGTGTTCCTGAACAGACTTGTAGTGAGTCTGTGCTGGCAATGCAGTGTTCCTGAACAGACTTATAGCGAGTCTGTGCTGGCAATGCAGTGTTCCTGAACATACTTGCAGTGAGTCTGTGCTGGCAATGCAGTGTTCCTGAACAGACTTGTAGCGAGTCTGTGCTGGCAATGCAGTGTTTCTGAGCAGACTTGTAGTGAGTCTGTACTGGCAATGCAGTGTTCCTGAACAGACTTGTAGCGAGTCTGTGCTGGCAATGCAGTGTTCCTGAACATACTTGCAGCGAGTCTGTACTGGCAATGCAGTGTTCCTGAACAGACTTATAGCGAGTCTGTG
>JAAAKB020262602.1:0-10004 GCA_010014835.2 Apostichopus leukothele
ATCATGACTGACTTTCCTGGGACTCTGATGAAGGACGATTTGGCTATGGACAGCAAATGCTCAAGGAAAACAACACTGACATAAATGCAATTGTGGGATTTACTGTTTCTACATCGTAAACAAACTTTGGAAGACATGCAATGTTTGTTAGTTCTGAGAGACACCCAAAAGCTCCTTTTGATGCGACTAGGAAGCAAGAGCATCGTCAGAGACATGTCCAAAGAGCCAGTTTAGTTTTTGTGAGACGGTTACACTATTTATACATACAAAGAGACTTTGTCATATACGCTTTTGGACTCTTTGTTGGATCAAAGATACAAAAAATATGCCATAGCTTCCTTGGTGTACACGTCTTTAGATATCTACAGAAATCATGACTTTCAATTGATTCTTTGATTAAGCTTTGTACAGAATACTTTGAAATATAATATATTTTTCAAAGAAGCATTGATAGCAAAAACCATGATTGGCACTGCTTGCTGACTATTGTTACAGTTGTGCATGTGAGATTCAAACCAAGCAGGTTTATAGTTCTCTCGTGCGAAGGGTGTCTCTAATACGTATGTAACACCTTGACCGATAGTCATCTTTAAGGGTGTCTCTAACATGTATGTAACACCTTGACTGTTAGTCTCCTTAGACTCTCCAGACATAATAGACATTGCATATGTGTTATTGGCTTGTGGAGACAGTGCCTATACACATCTAGGAGACTCAACTTCAGACAGTGGCAACAAATAAACCCTTGGTTTTGAAGGATGCAAGAGTTCACAAATCACATCTACCCTGTTATCAGACGGTTTGTTTCATCTGTGGACGACCACTTCACAAAGCTGAGACTTCAGTAGGAAATGGCTTCCTCGGGTTCTACAAAATTCTTGATTGAGAGTGGTCATCCAAGCCTTGTCTGTGAACCTGAATCTGTGACGACAGATGCTGACATATCTGGAATCGACTTTGTGGGAAGCATCATCTGTGTATTTCCTTAGCAACAACGACCAGTTGCAATTCATCTAGCTGGTGTCTATTCTGTTGGCAGAGATGTAATGATATATTATGTCCTATTTTTTGTGTTTCTGTGAGACAGTTGCCTTTTACATGAAGACAAAATCCATGCCATGCCTTATGTCCACCCTTGGGATCTACATATTTGGTGGAAGGTTTCCCAATGCATTCCACAAGTTTTATGAGATGATAATTTCTCAGTTTGGCTACAAAAAACAATATCCAACTTACACCTGACCTGTTACCACTGAGGGAAAGAGTCACTTCATAAGGTATTGTTCTCGTCGGGTTCACAGGTTCTCCTACAGTGTGGTTACCGTCGTTCCTCTTCATACTGTATTTAAATATTTTGAAGCAAAGGGAAGGAACACACTTTGTGAATGTCCTCAGCAGCTACCATGCTGGGACACTGTGTCGTCAACCAGGCTCCCGTGTTTTACATACTATACCAAGAAGTATGTAAAATTGTTTTAAAGTAAATGATATTAAGTTTACTTGAGTCATTGTAACTAAAATTTTGATGCGATTTTCTCCATGAACCTTCAGCTGGCACTGATCAAAAAGATTGGGATCAATGAGAAATTTGAAAACAGAGACTTGCTACCTTGGATGTGCTACCTTTGTGATCAGGAGAACGATACTTGGCAGGTAAGAGGTTAACCTCAAGTCCTTGTGTGTGTTCTTGTTGCATTGCTGTGTGCAACCTTGTGAATCTTTGATATTGTAAGATACCCTCTGGAATAGTAGAGGTATCTACCACACAAGACGTTCAAGAACTGGAGGTTTATAATATAACCACTCTTTTGTTTTGTTCTTACTTTTTTATGCTTTTTTGGGAGGTGGGGGTGGAGACTTGATTCACTTTTAACATTTTACAACTACAGGTAAGACAGGGTGTGTTTAATTTATCTAAATAACTTTGTTAGCCATGAGATTGAATGTTATTGGAGGATTGGTAATGTCCAGCTTTACATACACCTTTATTACATAGATTTATTTTGAAATGTTTGGAAGAAAGACGGTTTGACAGATTTTTATGCTTGATAATAGAAGAAACTGCATTTTGCACTTATTTATTATGTGTAATATGCAATACTCCTATTGGTGTCTTTACTCCACTGTTTTGCTTTGGACCAAAGCAGATTTGCCCTCATCTGTGGGTAGAGGGAATGTACATGAGAATTTCCCAAAACTGTTGAATTTTTTTCAAACATTTTATCTTTCCATCCAATCTCTTTAGGAGTATGTGAATCATTGCAAATCCACAAAGCATAAGTCTCAAGCTATCGGACTTGGAACGACACTCAAGAAAGAAGAGAAAGCCCGAGTGCATAATGCTTTCAAGAAGTTGCCATTCACTGGGTTAGACTTAATCATTTCCTTTTTTCTTCTTCTGTTTTTGTTTTTTGTTTTTTTGTCCTGTTTTATATGAGATTTCCCGCTTTCAAAATGCAGAGATGATGACGGAAGGCCGTGGTTTTTTGCAGCGTTATTATGTACAACCCTACCAGTGTAAGACCACCACTTTCATGGACTCTCTCTCTCTCTTTGTTGGACAAGTTTTTGGTTTTCTCATTTGTTTATTTATTGCCTACGGCAACAGCCGCAAACTTTTTTAATGATGATTCTTGACTGCCACTTAAATCATCACCAGAGTAATTTGTCAAGATCTTTTGGAAATTGATACATCCGCTTCACCGAGCAGGGGTTGTATCTTGCAATTTAAGATTTGTTAAAAACAAGTGACAATTTGTTTGAAACACTGTACATTGATGTCGAAATACATATCCTTTCATATTTGAAGGTCCTCTGAAGACCACACAATGAAAGGCAAAGATAACATACTACTTTGTGTAACCTTGTTGACTGACAAGGTAGGAAAGCTGTTTAACCACTTTCGAGGTAAAACAGTGTACAACAATCACTAGGAAAAGATGTCCGTTGAAATCATGTGCTATTATGACTATGAAATAGCTGTTATAAGTCATCTTTTTGTCTCAGCAAATACAATCAGATTTTTAGCATTACTTGGCTGGCATACCCACTTGTTGCTGGGATTGCTGTCTATCCTTCCTGTGAGCCCATTGGTATCTTCTCCATTCATAAAGCAGCGTTCAGTTCAAAAGACAGAGACCTGGGAATTGTTTCCACATTGAGAAGACAAAAGATTTGACTGGTTGGAGATTTGACTAAGGTAGTCCATTAGAGATCAGAGAAAGAACAAGTGGGTGAAAAATGCAGTCTAATACAGTAATTGTGAAAAAACTCTCATTATCACGGGCAAAGCCAACAGGAAAGGAGGATTGTGCACTACTTTCCCAGCTCTGCTTGAAGAGGAACTGCTCAGCAAATGACCACAACAGTTTATGGATGAAGCATGGCTCTCTGAAGGTAAAAAGAATGTGGAAGTATGATGTACAATTTAAAGGTTCAGGGTTGAATTCTACCACTGGATTATCATATACAGTAGAGGGCAAGAAGGTAACTGATGATCAGCTTTAGACAGATGCAGGAGAAAGTATTTGAGAGCAAGACCATCTCTAGTGACTCACCATGAAGTGTTCAGCTTCAGTCGTCGATTCCGATGGAGGAAGAAGAGTACATTCCTCCGTGAGAATGATCGTAAAAGAAGAAACATGCCGACCTGCAAGATGAAGATTGGATTTGGCACCTGTGGGAGATTGTATGGTGATTTACATTAGAAAGGTACTGTGCAGGCTGCTGTCATATCAGAGATGATGCAAGTCACATTATGCAGATCAAGGAGAAGACTTTGTAAATGCATGGGATTACATCAGATATGTAGATGTACAATGTTGGCAGATCATGTTAGAGAACATTCCAGATGCAGTAAAACCCCATTGGATGTAAAAGAAGGTAATCGCTTGGTGGCTATTGGTGTATGACAAGAACCTCTGTGAAAAGTCGTCTATGTTCAGACATGTAAGCCATATGCAGATTCAAATACCGACTTGAGTACCATTGGAGATGATAAGTGTTTGTCCAAGACAAATCTGCAGACTATTCCCTTTGGATGTAGAAGAAGGTAATCGCTTGGTTGCCATTTGATGTAATACCTCTCTGTAACATCATCTATCTTCAGACATGTAAGACACGTGCAGATCCAAACACCGACTGGAGTACCATTGAAGATGATAAGTGTTTGTCCAAGACAGACTATTCGTCATATGCCGCAGGACCACATCTGAGTTCAAGAGTGATGATCCGCTGTAGACAACGGTTGACTTTCAAAAGCAATCCAAAGTTTCTTGGATCTGCTGCTCTATGAACATCTGGTGAACGTATCTCAACTGCAAGGCAGGTGTGTGTGTGTGAGAGCAGATGGAGTACCATGGATTGAGATAAGGAGATGGTCTCTCTTTCTCGTCTGCCTGTGACTTGACTTTGCTCATCATCAGTCGATTGGAGAACCATGCAATGTGAGGAGTTGATGGTCTCACTGTCCTGACTGCCAGTAAGGTATAAGCTTGGTTGTCAACGGCCAATTAGAGTAGATGAAAAGTTAATGGCCTCACAGTCTGCATTGGAAGTAAGGTGTGTTGTTCATCAACAGTAGAATGGAGTAACTATGGTATTAGATACTTGGCAATATCCTCACTGCCTTGACTGCCAGTCAGGTGTGAACTTGTTCGTCAACAGCCAATTGGAGTAGATATCATTTATTGATAAAAAGTTGATGACCTCACAGTCTGCGCTGGAAGTAACGTGTGAACTTGTTCATCAGCAGCAGAATGGTGTAACTATGGTATTAGATAAAGGCAATATCCTCACTGCCTTGACTGCTAGTCAGGTGTGAGCTTGTTCATCAACAGTCATTGGAGTACACTGATTTGGATTAAATTCATCGACCTCACTGGCTTGATCGCCAGTATGGAATGATATTCCTCGACTGCAGTACCATTGAATGACATGAGTCGATATCCTCACCGTTTTGACTGCCAGGATGGTATGAGCCTGTCGAACAAGTTGATAAGAGCAGAAGTTAGTAATTAATACTTCCAAGTAAAGAGTACTCTTGTGCCCTTTAAGTGGATTGGAATCCATTTGCATATCAACAAACAAGATAGCTACACTGTAAGCAGTGTCCTAAATGTCTTAACTACAGCGGGCCTTACCTTATGGAGCTACAGACAACTCAAGTACCTTTGAATGAGGTTCACATTACTTGCAACGTCTCTTTGCCTTACATTTCTGTCTTAGCCACTGGCCAAGTTTAAGACAGAAACATCGATAACGACATCAATGAGATTAGTTATCAATGGATTAATTTCCACAACCACCAGTCAGGTGTAAGCTTGGGCAACAACAGTGGATTGAAGTACCACTAAATTGAGATCAGTCCATGACCTCATATGAATAATGGCCTTGCTAATATCATACAGTAACTGGCAGCAAGTAGAGTTATGTCCAGGGACAGAGGTTTGGAGCAGCATCAAGACAAATACACCTGTTACCTCAACGGCAAGTGAAAAACTTTGTGGAGCAACAGTGGCTTGGAATGTCTTTGAATGAGATACTTTATGACCATTGAAGCCTGTTGATGCTGCAAGTAAGATACGGCCTCATGCAACAGACGTGGGGTTTGTTTATCAGTGACGAAATATAAGGTACTCGGGATGCCTCGTTGCCTACTCAACATTTCTGCATTTAATTCTGACAGCAAAGACGTAATGCCAGTGACACGTTTAGTCTGGGGCCTGACTGTCTCAAGCCCCGGTAAGATCTAAACTTGTGTAACACCTGTCAGTGAGATACATCACTGCATTGAATGTCTGTATGGGATCAACTGCTGGTAAGGTGCTGGCATGTATAGCATCAACAACAATATACTGGAGTACTATTGAGTGATGTGTCATGCATGCCATCACTGCATTGAATGTCTGTATGGTCTCAACTGCTGATAAGCTGGTGTAAGCATGCCATCACTGCATTGAATAGTCTCAACTGCTGGTAAGGTGTTGGCATGTATAGCATCAACAACAGTATACTGGAGTACTATTGAGTGAGGTGTCATTCATGCCATCACTGCATTGAATGTCTGTATGGTCTCAATTGCTGATAAGCTGGTGTTGGCATGCCATCACTGCATTGAATAGTCTCAACTGCTGATAAGCTGGTGTTGGCATGTATACTGTAGCATCAACAACAATATACTGGAGTACTACTTAGTGAGGTGTTATGCATGCCATCACTGCATTGAATGTCAGAATAGTCGGAACTGCTGGTATAGGTGTTTACCCATGCAGCCACAGTGGGTTGGAGTACTATTGCAGTGAGATGCTTCTATGTCCCTCACTGTATGTAATGGCTGTATTCTCTTTACTACTATTTGTGAGGGGGTAACTTCTGAAGCTTGAGTGGACTGGATATCAAGAGATGAGCTAACAGTCCAAGACAATGCATTTATTGGCCTTCCTAACTTACTGCAAGTCAGATGAAAGCCAGCGGAATACTAGTGGATTTGCATATCAGTGCGTAAGATATACGTACAGGATCTCCTTCCAGTTAACAAAATTCACTGTCCGAAACCTCTAGCAAAGTTAAAAGCTGTGGAACAAGAAGAGATTGGAATAACATTGAATGGGAATCAGCTACATGATGTCATGAGAGTCATTATCTCAACTGCCAGAAAGGTGTTGCTTGTTTACAGCACAAGTGGATTGGAATGTCAGGGAATGAGATCAATCTGATGCTCTTATAATGAACTTCCCTGTTGTCGAGACAACCAGATAAGGCACGATTTTGTCTGGCAATAGTTGACTGAGAAGGCACGATGGTTGATGAAATCGCTGTCTTTTCCTGCCAAGGTGGTGTAAGTGAGTAGATTTACAGCAGAATTGCAACAAGACACATGATGGTACAGTCACGTTGAGTCGTTGCCAGTGGATATTCCTGACGAGTCCACTCATTGTGACGTGAGTCAATGTGTTATTTCTAACACATGTGTCATCTCTGACAACTAAGGCAGAGAGACTTCAAATACTGCTTCAAGTCAATTTGCTTTTGAGAGGCAGTGACTCACGTTATGACTTCTTGGAACACTGTGCAGTACATTCACCTGCGACTCTTTTAAGTTGTCTCTGCAAAATGCAGGGATTAACAGACAAGTGCTTTCAAGGAAATTAAACTGTCATGGCAAGTAGGGAGTACAATATGAATCCTCTCGCATACTTGTCTTCTACGGAGCACTGATGGATGAAGTCAGAATAATACGTGACTCCTGTGTGAAGCTCTGAACCGTTTTATTCTGGATTGGTGAGAAGATTTTGTAAGCATGTGTCTCAACTCAGTATGAATGCTATATAAGCAGCATTCTTTTGTAATCAAATAAATTGTAATTTCTGTCTGTTGAATTAAATATAGTTTATTGATTATTTTGTGAAGAAGTTGGGGGCAGAGGAGTTACGGAAGATTCAGTTGGAGTGGGTGGGAGGGGGAATGGTGGTGTACTGTACCATGTATAGAAGTGTCGGTCATGTTACAATTTGAACGTAAATGTGTAGCAGAATCAAGACGAAAATATCTATCAAAGAGAATACCATATAATTATATTTGTTTTTCTTGGTATTATAATATAAGGAGGTGTAGAATTTCACAATCTTTGGCACTAGCTAAAAGTGCAAGTGCTTAACAAAATCTACTGGTTAAAATCAAGTTTTCACTGGCATTTTCCTCAATTACAACACACATCAGTTATTGCAAGAGGCTTTTGAGAGCAGCGCAATAACACTTACTGATAATAAGCAGTAATACAGGGCTAATGTAAGGTAAAGATATCATGCCAATTCTTTGACTGATGATTGTTATTTTCGATGTTCGGTGTGTTTAAGTTCTTATTGTCTACTGGCAGAAAATTGTCAGTGCCTTTATTCTCAAATGGCAGAATCCACCGACATTTAGCCAGTGAATAGCCCAAATTTTGAGACCTGAAATTGTTTGCTTTATTGATTAGTAAGCCTATCATGTTATCCTTACCACTTTTGATTTAATGCAGTGGCTTTATGTATAAATGATTGGAATCAAAGTGTTTCCTTCTTTTCGTAAGTTGAGTACTTCGAACCTGACGAACGTTTCAGTCAAGCAGTCAGTCAATTTTTGAAATCATTCATTCAGTCAATTAATCAAATAAATCAATCAAGTCATCAAATCAATCAAATCAGTCAGTTTGCAAAATAATCAAATCCAATGAAATAATCAAACGGATCCATCACTCAGTTACTCTATTCAATCGAGTCAATCAAATCCGAAATAAATCAATCGAATCGGTCCATCAATCAAATCACACTGTATTTCTGCAGGGTCTCATTCTCGATTGGGAAGACACAAGCTGGAGACAAAGCCTCTGGAGGACAGGACACAGAGCCTTCCACAGTTGGAATCAAGGTAAACCATCTCAACTGTGGTCTGTCAGAACAGAGCAATAACAGTACATGATCAAGTCACATTTTATTATCTGGGGACATCTCGATCAATCAATCAATCAATCAGTTAAGTAGTTCCACACTTGGAATCAAGGTAAACCATCTCAACTGTGGTCTGTCAAAACAGAGCAATAACAGTACATGATTAAGTCACAATTTTATTAGCAGGGGACACCTCAATCAATCAATCAGTTAAGTAGTTAATAATTAAAAGATGCTAAACAGTATACACTCCATTGTATCCTGCTAGGATCCAACTGTCAGGCCCCATCCTGCTTTTATTACTGTACATGTACTAAAACTGACTTTTGCTGAACTTTGCAGTGGATATTGCAGGTTGGTAAAACACTTGATGGATACAATATGGCATCGTTGAAGATTATTGGATTGCTTATCACCATTAAAATAAACCTCTCACTGCATTGTGGTATATTCAAAGTAGGGTTGACGACCCTGTTTAGGGTCACCAAGTAAGTTTGGAAGGTCGCCAAAAAGTTCAGAAGAAATTGCTGACATTTGTGGAAACAAAATTTTAAAAACTCTTTGAATGTAAATTACATCAAAAGTTTCAAAATATAAACCACTTTGCAACTAAGCAGCCTTAATCATGAAACACTTTCTCCAGTCGGCGGGGGATACCTGGATCCTGTAGACTTCTTCCCTGGGCACAAGATCCAACGCTGGGGGGGGGGGGTCGCCAGGGTGGTGAAAGGGAAAAGCATAGCACTATTTGCATTCATGCTTCCTTCTGCAAAACTGCATCAATATGGTTAGAAATGATATTAATCCCGTCTCATTGAAGAACAAGTAAACTGCAGAGGATGTGTGTCAGTCGGAGAAGAAGAACTCATCCCTATAACATCAAACATTTTCAGACCAGTGTTGTTGTGGTCAGAGAGAGAGAGTTTATAGGTCCTTTTTGCCTGATCAGTTAGTTAACAGACTAAAATGAATTCATACCAGAATTGAAAGTTTTACAACCAAGAAGGGGTGTTCAGACAACATTCTGCAATTTTTGTTTGATAAGTGCTGTATTGTATGTTTGGTATTGTAAATGTTTTACTATGTATCCCTTGTTTTGTTTTTTTGTTTCCAAACCTGTATACATACTGTAACATGTAATTATAGCTAAAACTCCATCTAAATTGATTAATCTCTTTCCATAAATCTTTGTATCTCAATTTAAGATGTGAATGCTCATATACATTCCTACAGCAAATCAAAATTCCACAGCATTAGTGTATAGCGTACATTGCATTTCATAACATAACATCATTACAAACTGTGTAGTCAATCTATTGCATCCAAGCTGGAAGATTAGAGATACTGTAATAGAAAGATGAGAGATGAGAAAGATTAGCAGTTAGAAAGATTAGAGATTAGAAAGATTAGAAAAGAGGATTCAGTTTAAAGTAAAAATTCTATGAAAAGTGTTAAAATGCAAGGCAGAAGAGACATATGTATATGTATTGTATTTAATTTTTCATGGTGAATCTGCACTTTATGAGTGTATAAGCGTAGCTTTTTCAGATTTTCCATGCTTTTTTTCTCTCTTTG